>JANTPZ010105964.1:0-11108 GCA_025593235.1 Vachellia pachyceras
TTATTGGAATGAACCTAAAAAGTTTCATCCTAAGAGATTCATTAAGAGTTCAATTGATTACGGAGGTACGCACTTTGAATTTATTCCATATGGTACAAAAAGGATATGTCAGGATTGTCATTTGCTACACTGATTTTAGAATTGGTGATTGCCAATTTGCTCTATCATTTTGATTGCAAACTTCCTAATGGGGAAAAGCATAAACAATTAGACATGACTGAGAGATTTGCTATTGTCGTAAGAAGAAAGAATGAGCTTTGTTTAGTTCCCATCTCGTATTGCCCTTAGATTTGTTACCTAACTAGGTAGAGTAATAATCACTCAACTCTATATATGCACGGACTCAGAGAGTAAGTCTTAGAACATTGCTAAGGTTGTTACCATTTGACCTGGAAGTCACTGGTTGAAATTCTAGAAATAGTATCTCCACTTGTAAGGGTAAGATAGCACATATTTGTGTCCCTCCCCAAACCCTATCTATTGAAAACCTTGTGAATTAAGCCTCCATTCAACTCTATCTACGCAGATGGTATGATTGAACCTCCTGAGTAGATAGAGACTTATCTTTTTGATACTTGAAAGGGTAGTTGTAGTTCTGCTTTGATTTATGTTTAGAGAAAGAGACGGTGAAATGGAAGCAATAAAGAAGAAAGCAAATGTGGAAATATTTAAGTTTTGATAGATAGAGGAAACACTTGAATTAAGCAAAAAAGGAGTACAAAGGTGGGAAGACAAAGACACTAGGAAAGTTTTACCTTACCGTTATTTATCCTCATCAAGTATTCATATATTTGACGAGTTTGTTAAAAGAACCATCAAATATAATATACATTTTACTTCACAGTTGTTAACAAATTAAAGAACCATCAAGTATGTGTTACAATTTTTTGAAATAAAATATGGAAGAGATATTTAATGATTAGGTTATTTAACCGTCTAGTATGTATCAAGCATACTTGATAGCTTAATTTAAAGCTATCAAGTATTAGTTTGCACAGATTTTGCCTTATTTCACTTGACAATTCTTCTAATTAATTGTCAAGTAATATGATTATGTTATGAAACTCAAAATAAGATAAGAGAAACAATAAATTAGAGAGTAATAAAAGAGGGAGATCACATTGATTGTCTCAAGTGTGTATAGTATATATGTGATACTTATATTTATAGGTATAGATTTACAATATCAGGATTAATCAATATTAATGATTACATGAGATAATAAGATGATATAAAATATAATTGGGAATATTGGAAGGTATGGATATCCATATAATAATATTCATAACAATCCTCCTTGGATGTCCATTACTAAACATGTGCCTCATTAAAAGAACTTCAACTAAGAAAAACCCTATGGGATAAAAAACTAGGTGAAAAAGTACATAATTTATTGATACACTTCCTAATGCTGCCTTATTAAAAAGCTTTTTGAGAAATCCCAGTGGGACAAAACCGAAATAAGGAAAAAGAGTAACTCCCTCTCTTGACCACATCACTTGATATCTCTGAGTCTACGAAATCTGATGTCATAAATGAGCTTTCAAATATTGTATCAAGAAGTAACTTGGTGAACAAGTCTGCTAGAATTTCACTGAAATGGATTTATTGGATGTTAATTTCACCTCCTTTCTGAAGGTCGTGAGTGAAGAAAATTTTTTGATGAAATATGTTTCGTTCTATCACATTTGAAGAAAAAAGTAGTCATATCTATTATTGGTGAATACATTTCTTCAAAAGCAACACTTAGTCTTATTGTAAAGCCTTGGGCTACAAGTGTGTTCCTTATGTCTTGTAATTTCACACCTCTCATTTCTCTTCTATACAAAGACCCATTTACATCCAACCAGTTTTACACCTTCATGTGTAAGGACTACAGGGCCAAAACATTTCACTTTTCTAATGACATTAATTCTGCATTAATGGAATCCTTCCATAAGGGCCACTACTTTCTTTATTGGTACTCATCAATAGATATCGGCTTATAGTCTCACCATCATTCATTACATCATATGATATATTATAATCAAAGATGTCGTCTACATTAACTTCATTTCTTTCCCATCATATTCTGTTTATGACATAATTTATTGAAATCTCATTATTTTCACGTGTCAAGTACCAGAGTCTCTTCTGGGCTCTGTCATTTCTTACTGAGAAATAAATCTTTTGGAGTGACCAAGTTTCCTTGATTATCTTCAACTTGACCATCTATATTCTTGGCTCCTTTTCTTCGGCGACTTGACCATCTATACACTTCAAGCGTGCTTTAAATTCATTCATAATAGGTTATCCTTTATGGACATCTATTTTTAAAGGAGCATTAACAGCTGGGATATGTGACCTTGTCATTCTTTTTGAACTTATATTTCACATTATTTCGTATGAGAATCGAAATGAGCCAATGATAGTTTATTCCAGCTGATATCTTTACCCAACTACTTTCTCCCCCTTAATAATGGGAACATTGATTCACCAAAATAACAATCAGCAAATCATGATGTAAATAAATCTCCTATAGAAGGTTTTATATATTTTAGAATAGAAAGATATTCATACCTAGCATATATTTCCATCCTTTTATGATGACCCATTTTGGTGCATTATGGCGGTGTTACATGTATATACACTGCACACCCTAAAAGCTCTTAAATGGAAATATTAGGTTTTTAACCAAAAACCATTTGCAAGGGGGAAATATCTAGATAGGTTGTTGGCCTTATGCAAATCAACATTGTTGCATGCAAAATGATATGGCCTCAAGTATAAATTGGGAAATTAGTCTCATAAGTAAAGGTCTTGAAATCAATTATAACTGCTTAATCAATGATTCCATTAACTCATTTTGTGTAGAAACATGAGCCACATGATGTTCAACATCAATTATAAGGGACATACAATATTCATTAAATGCTTGTGAAGTAAATTCACTAGCATTATCAAGATAAATTTCTTGATGCGATAATCATGGTAATGTGCTCTTAGTCTAATCAATTGAGCAAGCAATCTCGCAAACACTAGGTTGTGAGAAGATAATAAGCACACATGTGACCATTTAGTTGATGCATCAATTAAAAGCATATAGTATCTAAATGGTCCATAAGGTGGGTCTATTGCTCCACAAATATCTCCTTGTATCTATTGATGCCATATTTTGATGATAACAAAATGATTTCAGGAATTATGAAGCTTAGGCTGATGTTGATTAAGTGTTTTTAATGAAGCACTCGAGTTTTGTGTCTCAGTAATTGAGTATTGGGTGAGAGATTTTTAGTATGTTAAAAATCAATACTTTCAAACAACACTCGAGTTATTGTTGAAAGTGTTGAGAACACTCGAATTATGAAATCAAGCACTCAAGTATTATGAATAAAAATGATTCTGTGTTTCAATACTCTAAGTGAAACTTGAGTATAAGGTGTATTGGATCTTAAAATGATTTATAATTGAATACTTTCAAGTGAAACTCGAGTATTGATGTTGAAGTATTGGCAACACTCGAGTACTGTGTTGTAATACTCGAGTATCGAGCCTTATTTTCAAAACACTGCATAGCACTTGAAGCAGAACACTTGACTCACAAATGGAAGTATTGTCAATACTCGAGTATTGATTTCTCAACACTCGAGTATCAAGCTCTTTTCAAAATGTGGCATAATACTTGAAACAGAACACTCGAGTATGTATTGAAATTGTTGTCAACACTAGAGTATTGATTACTGAATACTCGAGTATCGGGCTGTATTTTCAAAAACAACACAATACTTCCATTAGGGAACTCGAGTATTGGAAAATACATGACAACACTGGAGTACTATGTTAATAACACTCAAGTATTGGGATATTTCAAAACATTTTACTTCAAGTTTCTTGCTGAACACTCGAGTAGTAGGTGAAAGTGTTCTCAAAACTCGAGTACACAAGTTATAACACTTGAGTATTTGTGCTTAATTTCAAAACTTTTTCAATACTCCAAACAAACACTTGAGTTATTTAAAAAGTGTTTTACAAACTCGAGTATTGGCTCATAAAATTCAAATTTTCACTTGTTTACTCTGATCAACACTCGAGTATACCATTCATAACTCGGGTATCTTTTTCTCTAACAATATATCAGTATGACAGCTAAGCATACCGTTCTCTGAAACTTTCCTCTTTCGTGTATAAGCTTTTTAAATATTACCTGCCTTAATAAATGCGTTGCAGATCTTTCATTAATCTGGTAAGGCAGTCCATGGAATGAAGATGAGCATTAATAACCTCTGGCGCAACAGTTAGACCACAACATTTATGAAGCATTAATGATGGTCAACAAACCTAGCCAGTGTGAATAACGGACACAAGCTTCTCTCTAACAGATATTCAAATTCTGAGTAATAGACATTTTCTAAAGTCTCATCTATAAAATGAGGAAGCTTTAAAGACAGAAGAACACATAGATAGAGAAAGAAATTAAATACGCCATTACACTTTGCAACTACCTTTTGTTATTGCATTCATTATTCCTGTGAGGTTCAGTAATTTATTATTCACTCTTCCAAGAGAGTTTATACTATTCAACTTCATTGGAAATCTATGAGATATTTAAGGTTGGGACCTTGAATTAGTTGGGCTGAGATTGTAACAGAAAACAGAGTGCGTGAGACTCTGCTTTATTGTAAATTGTAAGGGGGAGTGTGATTCTCCATTATAAAGGCATTGATGGCCTTGCTTGTTGCTAGTTTGTAGATTGAAAAACTCAGAGGTGCTCTGAGGACTGGAAGTAGGCCAGAAGAACCGAACCGGTATAAATCTCCTGTGTTCATCTCTTCTCTGCTTTGCTCGGTGATATTATTTTATTTCTATGATTTTGCTTTAAATTTTAAATTGACCAATTCACCCCCTCTTGGTCAAATCCTACACTAACAGTATCCGTTCTAGAAATGGATGGGCTCACATTGTACTTTACTCTATGAGGGTCTAATAACTAATGTTCCCTTGGAACATGTAGCACATGAGAAATCATGAGACTATGGTAGCTGTTTACACTCCAGAGTATGCCCACATGAATTTTTAATTATTTTTCAATCATAATTGAATTGGGATGGCCTAACCGATTGTGCCAAATATTAAATTCATCAGCAAATTTCTAGTTTATCTTTTCAAATTGCTAGTTTGTGCTTCCTAACTTTTGGTTTAATATTGCATGGATTTCAATTGTGGCTATGAATGTATAATATAGGCGAGAATAAAATGAATGAAACTTTTCTAATACATACTTTCTACTATAGAGTAAGTTTGTAATGTGAAGACATTTTCGATTATTTTCAATCGTTGTTTTCAAATGTTATCCATTTTTGCAAATACCTTGAAACTCAATAAATTTATTTTAGATTTGGTAAAATAGAGTGCATTTCAATGCATAATTTCGTTCCTTTGGGTAATAGAATATTGCTCTTCCGAAGCCTTCAATTAAATTTATATTTTCTGATATAGTTTGAAAGTTGGCATCTTGCATTACCAAAGAAGAAAAATATTTATGACTTTTGCGTATAGTATGGGTTGGTGCACTATCAACTAGACACAAATCTTCAGGATTAATGTCCATAGAATTTATTCGTCATTAAGAGAGACATGCAAACAAAATGAAAAGAAGAAACATTAGTAAAAGGAAAATGGAAAATCTTGTTAATAAAAAATTCTTATGTCCATGGTAACTAAAACGTAGTAACTCAAATAAATAAAATCTATTTATGGAATAAAACCATCAACGTTTAGATGAGCGATATCTTCATCATGCTTAGGAATTGCAGCCATATCAACATGATTTACTTCAACCTTTAATCCTTTACTAATACTTTTGAGTGATTTTTGGTAAAGGTCAACAAGGTGTTTTGATGTACGATAGGTGACAGTTCAATGATTGTCGGAACGATAACATAAATTTTCAGGTTGTTTATCATGCCTACCATTTGCCCTTTCAGATTGTTTACTGTAATAACCACTTTAGCTTATTTATGATGCATTAGAGACTAATTATGAATTACTTTAAGGCCTTGCATACTCTAGAATTAGCCAATCAAGTGAAATTTTAAAACTTTGTTAAAGTATTGTTCATGTTTATTGTTCACTTGGTAATTTCACAATTTTTTGTCAACTTTGAAAATTCATAACTAATTTTTAAAAAAATAGAAATTGAGTGGTCTAAATCTTTAAATGAAGCTTATTGAATTCCCTATAGGAAAAAAGATCATTGTGTCCAATTTTGTGACCGATTAATACAGAAAATTGCGTGAAGCATTGCTCATTTGGTTATTTTTCATTTTTTTCCAGATTTTTTCAACTTTAAACAACCATAACTTTTTGCACATAACTCCAAATTAGCAAAAAAATTGTAATGTAAACTATTTTTTTGGAAAATTTCATGTGATTTGGAATCCATTTGCTTAGTCTTACCGTTACCTTAACTTAGTGGTTTGTTAAAGACGTTGAACCCTTTTTACCACTTTTAACTTTCTCAATTTTGAACTTGTCATACATGATTCCAATCAACATTATAATGGGCATTTCTAACATATTTACTATTGTCATTATCCATACTTGGGCCGGTAATACATACGAAATGAGATTTTATGCTTATTACCACATCATTATCCATACTTGGGCCGGTCATTAACCATTTGGTTATTATCCTACAGGTTGGGTAGGGTGTTGTTTGCTGCTTATTACCACCCCAAGGCCTCTTTTGGCGATAGCCCGCCAACCTGTCAAATAATTATTAAAAATTAAACTTCTTTTTTTAATTATTTCCCATAAAACTACATAGTCACATAATTATCTTCCACCAATAAAATTTTAATAATGAGATTTTTCAATTTTTCAAAAAATATAAGTATTAATGTTTTGTTTTGTTTTAAATATAGTATTATAGAAAGTTGATATGAAAAAATAAAATATTTTATGCTATTTTTGAATGTATTAGATATTGCTTATCCTAAAAATAGAATTTAATGTTACTTTTTTCTTTGTAGACAAATATTGAGATGAAAAGGTAAAAAATATAAATATATTATTTTTAAAATTAAGTTAGGCGAGATGGCTAACATTTTGCCAGCTCTACCCGCCAATTTTTGCCAGGTTGGAGGGTTGGGCTTGTTTTCACACCCCTAATCCATATTTAGGTTGTAGAGGTTTATAATGCAATAATTCCAAATTTTGACAAAACATTTACAACTTGAACTTCACATTCATGCATTTCATGGCATTTTGAAGTTAAATCTCTCACCTTATGTTTTCACCTCTTTGCTTTACCTTTGCTTGATTTTTGACCTAGAAGGTTAGATTTTTTGGGAGAATGTGATCATGAAATTTCAATCGTAAAAGTCACTAACACATACATTAACATACATGATTATCATTTATTTTTATCTCTCTATGTATGAACATATTATGATGTATTTTGAAAACACTTTGCATATAGCCATGGCATATCATAAACACAACTTCACATGTTCACATAGTACATAAATAGCAACTTTGCTACCTTAATTCGATAATTTTTCCTTTGACATTGGTGACTTCTTCCTTTCCCTTTAAAAACTTTCCTTCCCAACTTAGACTCCTACACCCATTGTAATTCATTTGGAATTAATAATAAGTCATTATCAATGCATTAAAACACTCAAAACCTCACTAAAATATCTCTTGAACTTTAAGGGTCATAAAGCCCTTAACTTTATCAAAATTGATTCCAATGCTTCCACAATTGTTTCCTGACTTATATCTTACACAATTTTGTCTTCTAAATCCAATGGAAGGATAAAAATAAAAAAATCACATTCCTTCATGCAAAATATGCCGTGGTTGAAATATAAATAGAAAAATCCAATAATGGGATTCTTCAACTTTTACCTACATATACATGCATAATCACATTCTTAGTTCCTTTTCCCATAATTAAAAACATCAAATCATTCCTTCCCTTACACGAATAGTCTCAGCCAGCAACATGAACTATACTTTACTCAAAAATTCCAAACAAGTTCAAATCAATTCAAACAAACTACCAAAAGGTTCAAAATCTTGAATAGAGTTGATTTCTGGCATCTATAATTTCTAAATCCCACTCTTTCTCATTCTCTCTCAAAAAACCAACTTTTAGATAGGAAACTACTCCATAAATCTAAAAAATAAATCCATAGACTTAGATAGGAAGGCTTAGTGATAAAAAAAGATGGGGGTGGATCAGTTATAAGCAAGTGTGAGAATCAGAATGAAACCCTAAGAGAACCAGCCTCTTGTAACCCCAAGCACTAAACTGACATGGACAATCGAAGGTAAAACCTTAAGAAAACTTGTCTCTTACAACCCTAACCATAAAGACACCACAAGGTTGTTCACTCTTTTGATACTGTCAAAGTATTCTCACAAGGATAAAATGATGTAAGCAAAGTTCATACTAGAGAATATAATTATCTAAAGAACAAAGTTCTTATTCATTCGAATCTTTCCAAAGTACAAAAATGTAGGTAAGATATACGCTACCATAGAACACTCTAGAATAAAAAACCTTCAACATTACTTGCTATAATGATGCATTTATGATGATTAATTGATTGATTGGAACATTCAAACTTAAAAAATAGAAAAGTACTTAAAGTTGAAGCAAAAGCCAGCTACCTAAAAATAAGAAACTAAAACAAGATCTTCTAGAAGAATCTTTGACTAAATGACATTATTCAAACGAAATAAAAAAGGAAACTTTTAAAAACAAAACTACATTACAATTAATGCATAATGATGGCTTCTAGATGATTCTTGATTCCTTTTGGATGTCACTTATGCTTCTCCTCTAAGGCACATGCTTGTCACATGGTATTTTAAATGAATTTTTCAATTTGGATTGCGCATGGGCCTTGTACATCATCTTAAGCTTCTTCCATGCCTATGTTACACTGATTTCATGGACCTTCATGATTTACCATGTAACATCCTCTTTGAAAATCTCAAATAATAACTCTTTTAATATATATATATATATATATATTAATCAACATAGAGTTATATCCAATAAGTCAATTAGCACTTCGATCGGAATTACGAAGAGCTCTCGATTCTATCAAAATGATAGCATGATATCTCTAAACAAAAATTTGTGAATGCATCATAAAATTAGTAAACAAACAAGACATCGAACCTCAGCAACATGCATAAATCAGTTACAATCAGAGTTCGCAAAATGAGCCCTATAGATGTTAATATACTTCAGTCAGCATATAAACAACAAAGGGGGCTTTACAGAGATATGTCGAGATATCTAAGCCCATGTAGTTCTCCTTGACGTACTAGCACCACTGGAGCTACGCCCTGAAAAATATTAAGAGTAACGGGGTGAGACAATGGTCTCCGTAACCAAATTCCAACTCATCGAACATACCGACGCGTGCTAAATATTTGACAAATGGGACAAAATAAGGTAGAGATGCACATACTATTATAATTAAATCATTTAAATCTTTTCTGTAACAAACTGGCACTTCATTGATAAAATATTCCCGTTGTGGTGCAGCCGTAGCCACCCATTAGTGCTTTCGTAACCAGATATCATCCATTTTGGTGTAGCCGTAGCCACCTAACAGTGTTGCCCCTATGGATGCAGCTGTAGCCACCCACTAGTGCTTTCTCAACCAGATATCATCCGTTTCGGTGCAGCCGTAGCCACCTAATGGCTTTGCCCTTATGGATGCAGCCGTAGCCACCCACCAGTGCTTTATTAACCATATTTCATCCGTTTCGGTGCAGCCGTAACCACCTAACGGTTTGATCACGTGAATGCAGCCGTAGCCACCCACCAGCAGCTCATGTATCATATATGGCCCATTTCGATGCAGTCGTAGCCACCTAACGGTCTTGCTCTCGTGGATGCGGCCGTAGCCATCCATTAATTTCTTTTCATATATATAAGTATATCTTTCCAAGAATCACTAGTCCCACTAAACATTTTTTTCTATATATATCATTTCATTAGAGAATAACATCATATTAACTCAAAATTCAAACATCAGTATCTATGATAAGTGGAAAGTGGTTACCTCACGCCAAGCAAAGATAACACTATTGTAACAGTAATCTCCGTGCTTAAAACCAACAATTTTTCAAAATTAATCTAAATAATCCCAGAAGCAGAACATTGAAGCTGGAAACCCCTCTTTGAACTCTTCTCTCTCTCTCTTTTCTCACGCCTTCCTCTTCTTTTCTCACTCAGCTCTCGCTCTCTTCAAATGTTGAGTGTGTGTGTGGGTGAAATGCTGCATGTAGGGGTATTTATACCCCCACAATAGCCACGGTTGGGGGCATTAATGTGCCCTTAACCAATCCCTCTTTCACCTCCTCTGACACACGAAACGTGTGGCATAGTATATTTAATTTTTTTTATTTTTTTTCCTTCTCCCTTCAACAACACTCAAAACCTTTCCCTCACTCTTCCTCTTTCCCTTCCCTTCACGCCAACCCTGCCACCATCTCCCTCTGTTTGTGTTTTTTTTGCAGCTGATGGGACGTTACATACCACGTGCTCAAGCTTTTATGGGTTATAAAAGTATACATATGCGCCTAAATATGCATGGTTAAGGTCTGATTTACACCATCAACATATATACTAACATCATGGGCCTTTATTGTAGCTAATTCACTACTACAGAAAAGACTTTTTGCTACTGAAATTCACGCCCTTTTTTAGAAAAAGGAAGTAAAAAATGGAGGCGGTGGCAATTTTGTAATTAAATGAACCTTTTGGCGCCCTATTTAGGGAGAAGGGTGTAGAAGGGACCCTTTGGCGCCCTACCAATAGAGTAGGGCGCCAGAGGGTGAGACATTTGGCGCCCTACTATCCTAGTAGGGCGCCAAATGTTAATGCCTTTGGCGCCCTACCGCGCCAAAGGGCACACTTTTGGCGCCCTTCTCTTTAAGTAGGGCGCCAAAGGGGCACCCTATTTCATTTTCCCCCGTCACTCTTCACCCCATCACTTTCATTTTCTCTGCTCTCCCACTCCCCCAGACCCTTCGTGCTCAGCTCTCCCACTCCCCCAGCGCGCCGCCCTCCCTCTCCCCCACAGCGCGCCGCCCTCCGG
>JANTPZ010105966.1:0-10864 GCA_025593235.1 Vachellia pachyceras
ACGAATCTTGAATTTGGTCGCGGCGAACTTTTCCAGAGCTGCTTTTCTTCTACTCATGAGGAATTCCTGAAATGAAATAGCAAATATGGGCAGTATCATTTGCTCATGATGCAATTTAGGCACAATAAATCATTATTCATGGCATATGACCCTAAAATTACACTAATCCAAGTCAACAACTCTTAATACCAATTTAAGCATAAAAGGGTCATGTATGGACTAAATTTGATTCTAAAACTCTGGAAATTCCAATAGAAACCTAATACTAACATGGCTACATCACTTTTTAATATATATATTTAACTATATATATATCTCTATTTCAAATTAATTAATTTGAAATGCCTGATTTGAAATGTCTGAGTTGCGTGCTGTGTATTTTAATATATATATATATAAAAATAGATGTTCAACTTAACTATTTTCTAATGTCTAAAAATAAATTATCTATGTCTTACGTGCACATCTAGAACGGAAAGGAATAATTTGGTGAAGAATTGTTTAGCAAGGTTTGACTTAATGGTATATGTCTGAGTTGCGTGGTGGAGATTGAAGCATGCCTGATTTGAAATGCCCCTAATAAATTTAACTTTTTCGATCGTTCTATCTTTCTTTTCTTAATTTTCATTATATTCTCTTTATTTTTATTTTAAATATAAAAATGCGTCTTAGATATTTGAACTCAATAATGCGCAATGCACACTTGTTTTTTTGGTTGCCCGCCCAGTCTTCGGAGCTTCACTGCGATTAATCCGAACTCGACCCACGTCGCTTACCAGGGAAAGGTGGGAAGGTCTCCTAACAGTGGCTGCTGCATTCACAAGGCTCGAACTCAAGACCTTGCTTAAGCAGGAGCGAGCCGCTTTCCACTCGACCCAACCAACCGTTGGTGCAATGCACACTTTTTATCAAAACTAAAAGTCGTCCATTTTGTTCACGAAATATATTTCTTGTTCGATATGGTTTTTTATTTAGTTGACTTTGACTCTGCAACGGCTTCCCATTTGCTTTGCCTTTTGCCCCAAAACTGCAAAAAAAAAAAAATTGACTTCCGACGGTAACAAAATTAACCGCTAAAAGTATAAAAAGTCGCCTTGTTGCAGCTAAAAGTATAAAACGTTGTTCCTGAAAGACTTTTGTCACTGTCAAAAAGTTATTGTTGTAGTGAATGTTACTGAAAGTATTTGCGAAAAAAATATGTCACACCTGAAAGTATACTTTCAGCGGTAAACAAGTCACCATTGAAAGTATACCTTTGGTGATGATCAAAAATTGCCCCAGAAGGTCACCTTCGATAGTGACATATGATGGTGCCACTGAAACTATACTTTCAGTGGATGCATAGGTGTCACTATTACTAAAAGATGATAATTATGCTGGTGATTGCCACATCGTCTCTGGTCAGCAGGGGACACATCATCAATTGGACGTTTGTCAATTTTGTCAAACAAATCATCATAAGAGAGTTCCTCAGAACTAGATGCATTATAAGTAGAGGGATTCTTGGTTCTAAGCATGATTTACTGGCCAATGTAAATGCAACAAAAATCCAACACAAGTAAAAAACAAAATCATAAACTGTAAAATCTAACAATCAAAAATCAAGAGAAAATAGAAATAAAAGGGATTAAGTTACCAAACAGAGGAAATAGATCCGCTGAAGACTGAAGATTGCTACAGTGAAATCCCATCATTCATATCATTTTTCACCACAGTGACCCACTCATTTTAGGTACAACATGCACAGGACTAACCAACTCACTATTAGAAATTGGATAAATTATCCTAGCACTTAAATATTTGGTTATTTCTTTTTTAACCACATCAAGGATGAGAGGGTTTAGTCTTCTTTGCAAATAGTTAGATTCCTTACTAAGTAATATCCTATGCGTACAAATGGTTGGACTAATTCTTGGAATGTCTGCTAATGTCCACCCTATATAGCCCTTCTATGCTCTCTTAATATAATAAGGAGTCTCTCTTCCTCAACCTCAAATAGGGAGTTAGCAACTATAACTAGTAATTGCCTATTAGACTCAAGAAAATCATATTTTAAATTAGAAGTCAAAGGTTTCAAATCAAGCATGGGTGGCTACACAATAGAAGGAACTGACTTATTTAGTTCAAGAGAAAATAGATGACTCCCCTTATGTTTAACGAGTGAAATTAAAGCTCAAGTTCTAAATGGTCAACTTTACAATCCCCTTCTACCCAAGTGTTGAATCAACATCGAGTTGATCTAAAGTAGCAACCACCAAGGAAGTAGTCTTCTATTTACATGAACTATCATTAGACAACAAATAATACAAGTAACTAAGGTATGAAAAGAATTAAAAGTGGGCATGTCAAGAGATGTGAAGGATGGAGAAGAATCATTTAATTCAAGGTGTCTTTGCATCATATGAGCAGGTTGAATGACTGATAGCGATCTAGTTCCTTTATCTTCAACTGAGGTTGTGCCTTGTAGGAAACTATCTTCTCTAATTAGCACTACAGAATTAGCTTCCATGATGCTAGAATCACCTAAAACACTAGTGGAAAGACCTTCTCCAATAGTGTCATCATTGGTAATAGAAGGTATGGAACTTATTGTTGGAATTAGAACGTACGTACACATAGAGGGATTTAAAAATTTTCTAATTCACATATGGATCTGTCAAATGCGTTTAGATCGAGGAGATAGGGCAATACTTTTTGCGTTTGGAATTCAAAGTGTCCCTTGCATTTGGATCTCTTCAAGTTCCACGACCTTTTGCGTTCTTGGTTTCAATCACTAGGAGCTGCCGTTTCTGATTGTCTCCCTCTACCGGTATCCACACGAACAGTTCCTAACAATCACGCTAGCACTTCTCACGTCTCACTCTCTCTCTCTAGGATTTCTGTGGCACACAATCATATTCGAATTGTATTATGCTCTCTTGCTCATGAGTCCTCATATTTATAGAACTCATGGAGAGCATCATAATCTGCGATTAATCTTTTATTAATCATTAGAATTTGAATAAAGATATCAAAAGGTATTCAAGATTAATCTTTATTAATCTTGAAATTTGAATTTCAAAAAGTATTTCCAAGATTAATCTTTATCAATATTGAAATCTCAATCTCAAAAGGGGCATTTGTAACACCTCCTATTTTGCCACTATATCCTCATATTAGATCACTTTTGAACCACTCTTGGGCCTTAAATAACTTAAATTAAGCAAGGAGATCATCTTAATCACCCATAGCTTTTTCCTTACCCTTGCTTGAATTTACACCTACATTGGTTAGTGCTGGGGAATGAGATTTGGGAATCCCAAAAGCAAAACCACATAATCAAGATATTGTGAATGTGCATATATAACTTTGAAGCATGTGTATGTACATGTAAACATGTGACACATCAATTTCACTTTAATATGCATATGGCCATAGTACAAAAGTCACATTTCATACACAAATCATGCACTTTAATCATCATAAAAGTTCATGTAACATTCACAACTCATTTTCATAAACATAAAGGGAGATTAGTAGTTTTGCTACCCTTACTTTGCTTTCCTTTACTCAAACTTCAAAGTGTTCTTGGATCTTTTTCAAAGATGCTCTTGGAGATCTTAAAACCCTAGAATCATGGCATAATATCCATATAAACATGCCATTATCAAGATGCAACAAAACTTGCATAAACGCACAAAACCCTCTTTTGGTTTTCTAAGAGTCCTACAAGTTCAAGATGTGGTATTTATGGCCCTTATGACCTCTAAAATCCATCTCTTAGCTTTACCCTACACAAAACATCATTTTAAAGCCAATGGAACCACAAAACACCCAAAATCACAGCCCTTCTATTTTTTCTTGGCTTGGCCGAAAATAGCAACAAAAAGGGGAGAAATGGGTTTTCAAACTTTGTTCTTGTAACCATGTGTTTTCTTGCTTTTAAAACCCCTTTTCTTAACATTGATCAACTCAAATACACCTCCCCTTAGGCCAAACGAAATTTGGGCAGCACCTCCCCATAATATGGAGCTTCCCATAATTTTTACAACAACACAAGCAACCAACAACATAGCTTTTAATACTCAAGAAACAATTTGCAACCATTTACTACCTTTAAAACCTTCTCTTTTTCATTTTCCAAACTTGAAACCCTAACTTTTCATCTTCAAAAATAGGGATTTGATCAAGAAATCAATCCATTAGAAAGGTAGTAGAAGTTGCAAGAAGAATGGAGGCTTTGGGAGCTTAAGGAAAGAGCAAAATCTGATCAAGAAGAGAAGGAGAGAGGGCATGATTATGAGGGGAGAGAGAGGAATTTGTGTTTTAATAATTCCATGTAAAATGAATGTGTGGAGGATAAACATTCTTGGAACCCAAGTTAGAAATACTTAATGGATATGGTGCCACTTGTCTCCAATTAATTGCTTTCCATAAAGTGACTTTTCAAACTCCCTAGGTTGGTCTGGTTGGGCTAACTAGGACTCTGCCCGTCCAGTTACTTGATCCGGTGGCACGCATTTATGTAAAATAACCTTTACTCATGTAACTGTCTTGTTACTTTTTAGGAGGCTTTATTTCTCACATGGCGCCATCCCCTAGGCCTCCTTGCCTATGTGGCCTCAGGTCCTAGCCCAAAACATCTTCGTGTTTCCTTCGTAACTCATTAGAATTCCTCGATTTGCATGCAACACCGTAAACTGTGCTTCCGGCGGCCAATTTGACTTAATGGCATGGAAAAATTCTATATTTTTCCCCAATACTCCAGCCTTTTTTTGTTCCTTAGAATTCTTCCTAAATTTTCCGTAATTAATTTTCTAAAAAAATACTTTTTCGGGGCTTCCAGGCACCTTTGTTCTCCGTACTTTGAAACTGCCCGTACTGGATACCGGGTAATAATTTTATTAAATACTTCATCGCCCAAATAAACTTTTCTTAGTTTTGGTCTCTGGCGTTTGAGAACTCCTGCTATCTCAATTAATTAGTTCTTAGTCGTCCTTAACTCCGAAATCCTTTAATTACGAAAATGTTTTTACTTTGCCTTACTTCCACTTATTTATGAAAATGCCACTACCTTCTTATTTCTTTCTTAATTACCAAAATACTATCACTTTTTCTACTCTTCCTTATGCCAACTTTACCCTTGGTTGACTTTTGATATTTTTGACCAACTTTGACTTTGTGGTCAACTTCGATTTTTTGGTTGACTTTTGACCAAATTACCAAAATGTCCTTATTATTTATGCCCTAAGCCTTTTTAATCAAATGACCATTTTACCCTTGGGTCATTCTTACTTAAAATCCTTAAGACTAGGGACTTAGTCAATCATGATCTTTATTATCTAGAGGCATTTTCCTTTCTATATTTCCACATCCATAGCATTAAATCATCACACAATTTACCGACTTACCCTCTATTTCCACTCACAGGAATATACGGATATTGCAATATTCAAGATCAATCATTATTAATCTTGAATTTTGAATTTCAAAACAGATATTCAAGATTAATCTTTATTAATCTTGAAATTCAAAATTTGAAATTCAAAACATGAAATTCCAATTTTGCAATTCTAATTTGGATTAATCCGATTTGATCAAATCATATCCATATAACTAATCCAAATAATGAGTCAATGAATTTAATTTATCTTTATAAATTAAATCTAAATATAAATGTTAGTTGTTTAATTTATTAAATAAATAAAATATTGAAACTAACATATAATATTGTTGTCATTTTGAATTTATATATAAATATATAAAATTCGAATAAACCCTAGAATTTAAAGTTTATATTGGGTTGTTCTTGCGTGCGACCCTATAGGCCCATATGAAATTGGCAATGGGCTAAAATTAGTCATTAGCCCGTAAGTCGTAAGTAGCATCTAGCAAGATATTGCAACTACACCAAAAAATTACAATTTAGTTATTTCTTTTATCACTTTTAAAGTAAACTTTTGCAAACAGAAACAACCTTTCCATTCAGCATTTTTAGGGCATTAGTTAATCAAAATCAATTGCGTCTAAGGCTCTGATTAAGAGAACGACCCTGGGGTTGCACCATATAGTGCAATCCTTAGAAATCATAACTTTTTGATCTATTTTCAAGGAACTTTAACAACGAAAAGTTTGGGTTTTCAAAGTAAAATCACGAAAAGGATCGGATAAAATGGTGCCATTGCCAGGGAGCCAAGCAATTGGTTTAAACTAACTTGTGTATCATTTATTTGTTGTTTTTGCATTTTTAGTTTGCTCTTGATTGATACTTGTCTATAGTATAGGTTTGCATTTCACTACCAAAAAAATTAGATTTAGCGATGGAAAAATCAGCTTTAGGGATAAAAAAAGTAGATTTAGCATCGGAAAAAATCTGTCGCTAAATCCGTAGTAAAAACGAGAGTCACTAAATTTAGCTACAGAATTAGCAACAGAAAAATTTAGTGACAGACAGTATCCCTGATTAATTAGCGACGGAAATGTTCGTCTCTAATTAGAGACGGAATACTTCCCTAATTATACAAATTCCATCGCTAAAATGGTAATATTATTTAATGCATGTCCGTCGCTAAATTGATAATTTCGTCGCTAAATACGTTATATTTCGTCGCTAAATAGTCAATTATGTGTATTTAACATCACTATATTTGACATTCCTATAGCTAAATCCGTCACTAATTTTAGATATGAATCAACTACACGTTTACAAAAATATTTTATAAACAAATTCTGTTTAATCACACAATTGACCCAAAAGGCAAATTTTAAATAATAATATCAAGTACATAATATCTTTAACCATAAGCACACATTCCAATGTATGCTAAAAGTCTTAAAGTTGAAAAAAATACAAATAAAAGTTAAGATCTCCAAATAATACAATTATTGTTCATTGATTTGGATCTGGGTTCTTGGAAGAATTTGCAAAACTAGCATGTCTATCAAAACCGTAGCTTTCTTGACATAAGACCAGCTTTACTGATTTGATCTTTGAAGAATTATAGCTTTCTTGACATTTCCGCACATCACTTGACTTACAAATAAAGAAATACAATTAACATTAGTGATAAAATAATCATTTCAATATATACATATCTATATATAGCATGATTTCAGAAACAAAGGAGAACTTCTGTTTGGTACTTCTCATTTCAATATATACATATCTATGTACAGTTAACCATAACCTATTTACGTTTGGGACTTCTTTTGGGTAGCTGCCTATTCAATGACAGCACATCCAAGATCAAGATTATCATTTGTAACAAGTTGCACTGCCTGTTCAAGAATTTCATTTGCAATATTCAAACCCTGAAGTGAAGTCCTCAATTGACTTGATATTGATGTGCGGGAAAAAAATGATTTGGAACTTCTAAAGCAGATCGTGTAGGGGATTGCCCTTACCACAGAGTTTTTTGGGACATAAAATCCAAGATTGCTTTGTTCTAAAGCACAAAAATCCAAAGGCTGATAAATGAAAGAACCATAGACGCCGAACTCTTTAAGACATACCATAGATCCATATCAGCCATTCTTATTGTAGATAAAAAAGAATGAACATATCAGTCATTCTCATTGTAGATAAAAGAGAAAGACCATAACTAACTTCTGACTAAGTTAGTTAGATTGTTAACAAAGATAATAGTGTATAAAAATATAGAATGATGCTCATATATTGGATGCATCATCAAGTGTATATAAGAGATAGATTAGAGCTTACATGAATATTGAAGTCTTATCCAAAGATGTTGGAAGAAGCTTCCGTAGTTCAAAAACCTGGTAAAGGACATAGAAAAGAAGGGGAGCACAAGGGATAAATCATAATGGGAAGTAGAGGAATGAAAGAGGGGAAGAAGGATGCTCATATATTGGATGCATCATCAAGTGTATAGAAGAGATAGATTAGAGCTTACATGAATATTGAGGTCTTATCCAAAGATGTTGTAAGTAGCTTCTGTAGTTCAAAAACCTGGTAAAGGACATAGAAAAGAAGGGGAGCACAAGGGATAAATCATAATGGGAAGTATATGAATGGAAGAGGGGAAGAAGGAAGCATCTCTCCACTGTCCAAACATTTTAACGAAGGGAGATAGAGCCATCAACATACCTTGTCTGGAGTTTCAAGGAGTGGCTGCAAATCTATTGAATTAACAATCAGCTCTGGGGCATGGTTCTCCAGAGGAACATACCTAACATTTAGGAAATTTTAGCAATTGTTGTTATTAGAGGTCAATATGGCTGCTAGCATTTGAATGTAAGAAATAAAAATAAGTAATCCAAAAAACGGAATAGAAATAAGCATGGGATCTAAGAAAGCAGGACCACTCATATTTCACAATTAAAAAGGTCTCATGTGCAAGAATCTTGATAGATAAACTAGGTTCTTGCCTACAGCTCCAGTAATTGGTCATTCTCTTTCTCATGTTGGTGTTGCCACAAGGACATAAATATTTGTTCGAGAGAACCAACTAGAAATAAGACAAATGGGTGAAGTATAAAGAACAAACCTTCACTCAAATACCATAATAGTCGTAGAGGCATAACAGTCAATGATAAGATTGTAATTTGGAGGTAAATAGGCATATGTATCCACCTGAAATTAAAAATAGGGCATCAAATTTTTTATAGCTTAAAATAGATAAACAACACTATGATTATTAAATTCTTCATAATAAGTGATAAATTAACCATTAGCCAGAAAAGGAATGAGACACAACATCCTTTACTGTCGAGCAAGGGCTCATGATGCCATGGGGTATTGTGCAATGCCTTACACAGGGCAATATGAAAGCATGACATGCAGTATATTAATATTTAAAATCATAACAATAAAATGTAAATGGAACAAGTAATATCTATTAATAGTTTAACAATATTAATAGTTTAACCGCTTCAATTGCAATAGCTGTAATAATGTAGGAGTGATCAAGGTCATTAACACAATTCAAATTCTCCTTGGTTGAAACATCTCCAAGATGATAGAATCGACTGGAAAATGTAGGTCCAAAGCAAGTATGTGCTAGTGCAGTAAATAAATTCAAGCAGAAATTCCTTTTAATTTTCCCCAAGTCAGCTTCAATAAACATGATTGATGTCAATCACAACTCATAAAGGAGAAAAAATAGAGAATTCAGCACTTGGCATCTCCTAAATTGAGTGCACAAGTAGATTTATCATATCACTAATTCTTGTGACAATATTTGTGTAACACACCTTATTTTCTCTTATAAACTTCACATTAGATCACTATTGAACCACTTTAGGGCCTAAGATAACTTAAATTGACCAAAGAATTGAAAATAAAAATTTCAAAATGGAGTTACTGTTCATTTGGTTAATTTACAGATTTCTGGCTCAACTTTGAAAAATCACAACTAATTCTAGAAAAATTGAAATTGAGTGGTTCAAATTTCTATTTGAAACTTATGAAGTGATCTACAGGGAAAAATACTCACTGGTTCCAAAACTTGCCCATATGATATAGTTTAATCCATAAAAATGCACTGTTCATTTGTTAACTTTCCAGTTTTCCAGATTTATCACTCAACTTTGGAAAATCATAACTCTTGATCTACACATTCAAATTTAGCAAAATTTGGCTCATTTTAAAGGTAGGACGTGTAGTATTTAACTAAAAATTTTCAATTCATTCAGAGTTTGTTTGCTATTTCTCATCGCTATTCTAAAAACAGGGCAAATTCTTAGGTTTTGGAACCCTTCACTTGAGACTTTAGCTTTTCTTTAAAAATTTGTCAAAGCCTCTTTTTAGTTAATTTTTATCCTCTTGCAATGCATGATAAATTCCTTAACATCCCTTAGCATTTAAGCCCTTACTCATTCATGCATCATCATCTATTCACTTACTAACCAAGTAGAGGTTTATAATTACATAACTACAACAATACTCAACATAACTTCAAACATAATTCATAATTTCTACAAGCAAGCTCATAATATCATGCCATCTTCAATCACCATAAACCTTGCTCTTACCCTTGCTTGTGCTTGTACCTAAAATGGTTAGTTGGAGAGGGTGAGATTTTAAGGAAATCCTAGTAGCAAACATTCTAATAATACATCTACATGCAAGATTAATAATGTAATCAAGTATGCCATGTAACAAGAGCAATCAATCAAGTTTCCAAGTCAAGACAATTATTGCATAACAACCATCATGCTTTTACACAAGTAAGGTTTTATAATTTAAATGGCTACAACCACACAACAAACATGGCAATTAATACATATATAAATCAGTGCAAAGTAGATGCCAAAGTTAGGAGTGTTGCTACCTTATCCTCTGAATTCCCCTTGAACTTGAAGCTCTCTTGTTAATCTTTTCCAACAATTTCTTTGGTATTTTAATTTCCTAAACATTACACAAGAATATAATCATCAAGCTCAAGTCATAAATTAGCCAAAAGAAACACCAAAAACGCAATATAACTTCCCTTGCTCTTTTAAAGAATTCTAGAGCTTGGAAACTTGTCTTAATGATTTCTAATGCTTCCCAAAACTTGTGCTCACTTTTACCCTACACAAAATCTCATTTTAAATCCATTGGAAGCATTAAAATCATCAAAATCCAAATCCTTCCACAACTTCCAGCACTGACCCAAAAACAGAAGACAAATATACACTTGAGATTTTCAACCTTTCTTCACATAAAATGACATTTTCTTGATCCTAAACACTTCTCATACATTATTTAACTCAAAAACAACTCTTCCTCATCAAATATAAAATTGGACAGCACCTCCCTTTAGGGTTTGAGATCCCAAAAATTTATACAACAACCAAACAACCACAATATATACATCAATCTACTCCTTATCATGCAAGGAGTGTTTTGCAACCTTTGGTTTCCTCTAAATCCCTCTCTTTT
>JANTPZ010105969.1:0-12663 GCA_025593235.1 Vachellia pachyceras
TAAGTTAGATGTTCTGGACTTACTGAGGGCAAATATTTGACAGCAACAATATGATGAGAAAAACATTCGTCGAAGGGTTTATGATGCTTTGAATGTTCTCATGGCAATGGATATAATTTCCAAGGATAAAAAGGAAATTCAATGGAAGGGTCTCCCTCACACAAGTCTGAATGATATTGAAGAATTAAAGGTTTGCATACAATTTCATATGATCTTTTATGGGTCAATTGGTTCATGCTTTCCCTGTAATGTTCTGAGATAATACAAAAATATAGGAAGGGTTATGACCCCTCTAATGTAATTTATTCAGACAGAGCGCCTTCAGCTTAGGAGTCGGACTGAAAAGAAAGCTGCCTACCTGCAGGAGCTGGAGGAGCAAGTAAGCCAGTGCCCACTAATGGATTTGATTTTGGGAACGAAATACCAATTTGCCAGTTCAAGGACTTTGTAGTTTTTTATGTTGGAATGTGTTATTGGTTAGAAGTACCTGACACATGGCTTCGAGTATATTGATTAGTGTCTGTTTGCTGACTCCTTGTCTTATTACATCAAGTACATAGGTCTTCAGAATCTCTCACAACGAAATGAACAATTATATGGCTCAGGAAATACTCCCGATGGAGGGGTAGCCTTACCTTTTATTCTTGTACAGGTATGCTATCTTCACATTATCTTCTGATTCTTTTGGTGAACCTGTTCATATTAAGGTGTTGCCCATTTTTTTCTTGGTTTAAACATTCTTGTTGTCTGACATGTTTTTGTGGGTCAACTTTCTCATCACATTCGCTGTAAAATACTTTAGTTGCTCCAATTATATAATCAGCTAGCATTTTTAGTTCACCGAACTCTTAGACCATTTATTTGGGATTATATTTTCACAATCTTATGTCATGTATCATGGTAGGAATCATAGTTGTCGAACTTAAGGAGACTTCACCCTTGTTAAAATTGAATTAAAGGTAAGTGTTATGTAATAAAAAGGGGAGTATGTGTTAGAAAGTTAGGTTGGTGGATTAATTAGTGTTCATGGTATTATGCTATAGAAAATGGCTTGGGTAGTTTGTAATCAAGGCTTTTGGGATTAATCGATTGAATTGTGTTTCTTTAACTGTCAAATTTTAAAGAAGTAAGAAACTTTAAATTAGAAAATTTACATACTAATATTGTGTGTCTCTGAGATTATTTCCTTGTAGTCTTTCTGATTCTTGTTTTCCCTTATTTCTTGAAACTGTAGACTCGCCCCCATGCCACTGTTGAAGTGGAAATATCAGAAGATATGCAGCTTGTACATTTTGATTTCAATAGGTGAGAAAGTTTCTTTGGATATTCAAATATTCAATATTGTTCTTGAAAGCATTGGTGGGTTTATTTTATTGCCATTGTCTGATTTACATCTAGAGAAATATCACATCTCAATTACACCATCAATAGAGAAGGCTTTTCCGTCCATAATGAGAAGTGCATGAGCCACCTGCTTTTGTCTTGAACTTTACAAAATCCTTCTAATCTGTGTATACTTTCTCCTCTTCATCTACAGCACTCCTTTTGAACTGCATGATGACAACTACGTCCTCAAGGCAATGAAATTTTGTGAGAGACCACAGAGTGATAATATGACACCGAATCTTGTGGACGGGGGTGAAGGTTCTCGCATGTCGGGCTTGTATCAGGTGCAGGTCACTCCTTCAGTGTCAAACCAACCAGTTAGAACTCCAACCTCGCCTCCTCTCCCGGGAATATTGAAGGCAAGAGTTAAGCATGAGCATTGAAATGCAATTATATTCTGACCCTCTTGCGTTAGTTTAGCATGCCTATGTACTTGTAAAGTAGTTTCCTGTCAATCTATACCCCTTTATGATGGTTAGGAATACTGTCAGCCTAGTCACTCTGTAGGTTAGTCACAGATAGCCACCTGTGCTTTTAAATTCTAAGGAGACATTTCTGGCTTTTTCCCCCTTTATTAACCAGCGTCCACCCCATGAACCAGCATAGGATTATTTTTTTCAATTTACGCTGGTGTAAATTTTAACTACTTATGTCAATCTTTATTGTTATAGATTTTAACTACTTATGTCAATCTTTATTGTTATAGTTTTAACTTCTGGCTGTGCACTCTCATTCAACATATGTTGAAAATGTTTAGCATAATGCCGTTAAATTATGTTTGAGAATTTAGATTGATCCACCCATCCTACCATCCTAACATACGCTTAATCTGAGTTGTAAATGTAAATATTTTCCTCAAGTGTCTTTTGACTTGGCCTCGAGAACATTAAATTATCTGGGATTAGCATGAAACAAAGATCTTACTAAAATGTCTCGATATAAATTTCCGGCATGGCCATTTGAATCACTTCATGGTTTGTGCTTTTGCAGTGTAACTATTCTTTTTGATACAATTCTGGGTCTTCCATGCTATCCTAAAATTTTGCATTGTAATTTCTTTTATATGTTTTGAGTTTTTATTCCAGCATGACCAATCTGACCAGTTCGATCTTTTTCATCGCTGTATTATTTTATTTGTGCGTTACAAAGGCGAATCCCCCTTCTCTCATTGGCCCCATTAGCTCCACCTTTGCTTAAGCCTCTGTCTCCACCTCCTTTCAAGTGTTGTTTAATGTTTTAAAATGGGAAAATTACTGTGAGATCTCAAACAATGGATGTCAACATCAAAAAGTTATACAAGTGAGGAATATGCAATGATAAGTTTTAATTAAAAAATAACAATAAATTTATGTTCCTGATTTTTTTATTAGAACTTTCTAGTGATTAGGTTACATTTATATTCTCTAAATTTCACAGCGATTCCCCTTTTAAAGAAGTGGGAGAATAATTATGCATTTTTTTAAATGGTGCCTTAAAATGGCCACTATGAAAATGAAGAGCATCTATAAGGGGGGAATACAGATATGTGCTTGTTTGAAAAAGTTTATTTACTCTTTAAAATCATGTTCAACAATGTTTTTCCGTAAAACAGGATAATCTCCTCCACATATTTACTTTGACTTACGTAAAAGTAATTCTCTACCGCGTTCTCAAACGAACACATGGGGATCACAGAACAAAAAATAAATAAATACTGCTGGGTTTTAGATTTGATAAAACTCAAAGTTATCATTTCTTTTTTGTTTGCGCAACCAAACAATTACTCTTTTTTTGTGAGAAAAGGGGGCTGTGCCCAGTCACCAGCTAACAACAATTTTCCTAGGTATTTCCATCCCTCTCAGATCCTCGTATTGAACTTCCTGCACTTCTACAGGTGGTGAACACCAAGCAGCTCGAATCTGTCATTGCCCTTTGGTTTTCATGTTTGGTATGTAATTTTATTATTTAAAAAAAAAGAGTCATTTTTCTATTTTATATTTATTTGATTATTAGAAAGATTCGATTTTTCTTTTGAATAATTTGAATCATTAAATTAGTCTAAGCATCTTTTAAATAGTTTATTTGTCCAGGTCCTAATACCGAATGTTACTAATGTATTTAAAAGATAATCACGATGATTCAAAAATATTTAGAATATAAATTGAATTTATTAATAATTAGGCAATCAACTAAGTATAAAATAATAAATTAATCTTTTTTTAAAATAACAAAATTATATAAAAAAAAAAGTAAATGGCTGCTTCTTCACACATACCATGCAGAATTGCTTGTTTGGGAATCCATTTGAAGAATGATTTATGATTCCAAGTTAAGTATGTGAGAGGAGTTTTGCCTTAATTTAAGTGGGAATGCATTTCAGAGATCCAAAGGGCCCTTTGGTACACGTAATTGATTTTGATAGAAATGGAAATTAATATGAAATGGATATAGAAATGCAATTTAAAAGTGTGTTTGGTATGTCATGGAAATAGAACATACTTTTTATATAAAAAGACTGAAATGCCTTTTTATATTTAAAAATAAAAAAGCCATTTGAGAAATGCCCCTCTGAAAAGACCATTTCTATACCATAATAATTGAACAAAAAATAATTAAATAATGACAGAGTTATGCAGAAGCGATTTCTTTTAATAAAGCACCTTGGATTCTTGTCACACGTTCCGTTCACAAATTGTCACATAAAATCCGAATCGCTTGCATAAAATAATGAACCAATGTCACAGGGCCTACAAGTTCCTGCTGCCTTTCCAAAATACCATGCATCATAATAATTGGCCTTATATGACAATATAAAATTCAATACAATACCAATACCAAAAAGAGCCTACAAGGCTTAATGACTATGCATCTGGCTGCTTCCCTCTGCCTCTAACAAAATTAGAGGTATCGCTTGAAAAATTATAATAACGGAATGAGACATGATGTCTCAGCAACCAAAATCAATTTCTAACAAATGCAAGATAGGAATGCAAGACAGAGAAGCAGGTTTATCAGTACAATAATAATTCATAACTTAATATTAATCAAAATCAATTAACCTCCTATCCACATGCTTCGCCTTATAACTTCTGGACACTGTACAGCCCATCAGTGCTAGTATATCTGGCCAACGGCTAGCTAGTCATTTCAAGAACACTGCCCCCTCCCATACCACCTGCAACAGGCCAAGGTAAGGAGGTGTCCACCCACACCAACTTAAGCTTAAATCCGGGCCAAGTATCAGCAAAAGTTGAGGGGTATCATAATTCACCAATTTTCATTCTTCCCGAAAATAACCCTACAATATAACACATAATAATATAAAGAGAAATTTATTGGGAGGTCCCAAATAAGGAACTTATTTAATGAATGATCCCAATTTTGAAAATATTTATCAAAAGGTCCCATTGACAATATGAGGTCCTATACATTGACAACATCATGCGCTGTATTGACAATACCTCATGTTGTCAATGGGACCTTTTGATAAATATTTTCAAAATTGGGACCATTCATTAAATAAGTTTCTTATTTGGGATCTCCCAATAAATTTCCCTAATATAAATGCACATCCATAATCCATACAGTCCCGATGTCATATTCATATCAATCATCACAAATGTCACATAATCTTCATGTATAACAAAACACTCATATAGTTCAAAAGTATACTGCTTCACTGAATAAATGTCATATATAAAAATATGTAAAATTTTCTAAATCACAATCTAATCTTTCTATAAACAAAGTAAGGGTTAGAAAACACCTTACAGTCCACAACAAGCATATAAAAAAATTAATCCCGGTTACCTCAATTCCAAACTAAATTCCACCATCTTTAAGAATAAAGCAACCAAACACAGTCCAGTCACCAATTAATCTACACAATAATATAAATACGAATTTGTATTAAATAGATAACTACTAAACATTTCAACTCACACTCTAACCCCAAATATATATTTTATAAATATTTTTCTTAATTAAAATTTTTTTAATTGATATAAACCTCAATGTAACATTATCATTCCTAATTTAAAGTTTATGATTTACACTTAAAAAGATCAATAAATCCTAAATCCTCAGTCAATTTTTTTTAAAAATCTAAACTGTTTAAAATTTCAATAATAACTTCCATACTCCTAATAAATTATTTTAAATCAATTTTATATGTGAAAATAGCCAACAAAAATTGTTTTAGAAACTTTTTATAATAATAAAAAATGTTTATAAAATCACGTAATATAAAAATAACAATTCTGAACTGATCACATCTATTAATAAATCATCCTTTCTATTTTTCTACTTAACTTTATTTAGTTAAAATATCTTATATATCCAAAATACACCTCTTTTTGAACACAACTAAATTTTTAAAATGCTTAAGGTATCAAATAAATAAATAAATATAACCGTATAGAGCGTAGTTATAAAAATATATTTACAATTTTATGGCCTTCTACATATAAAACTCAAACTAGACAAAAATCTAGATTGCAAAATATTCTCTAATAAACATAATATTACTACCATTAGGAAGAGAAAAATATTTAGAACAACTTTTATGAAAGAAATTTACTGTAAATAAGACATTCAGCTTACCAACATGATCCCAGAAGCAGAATTTTAGACCGAAAACCACCTTCCAGAGCTCTCCTCTCACACACTCTTGCTAACGTCTCTCTCTCTCTAACTCACCAGCGTTGCTCTTTCAGAAGAGCGTGTGTGTGTTATGTGTGTGGAATGTGAAATAAGGGTGGGGTAATTATAATACCCCCAACCCCTTTGCCAGGATCGTGCGCTTTCTTTCTTTTCTTTTCTTTTTTTTTAAATTAATGGTGATGGTGAAATCACCATCACCTTTACCTCTGCCACATGTTTATGATAACAGTAGGTATTATATTTTTGTTTTAAAAAAAATAAAGAAGCAGGACGTGACACCCTCCGTCCCCCACTAGAAGTGTCAGCGAAGCTACTTCAGACCACCACCATTGGCAAAGTCCTACGATGCGGAATGTCTACAGCTGAGTTTGATATCACAGCTCCTTTCAGCAATGAGGTTATGACTTCCGACAACTAGGGTTTGATCTCACAGCTCCTTCAGGCAATGCGGAATGTCCAAAACGCGCTCAACTTTACTGGGCTCGACGGCGGCAAGATCAAAGTGTCGACAATAGATTCCATGTGAGAATCCAACATCATGTGAACCCAACCTCCCTTGCCGCTAACGAAGGAGCTCACTACAATCTTCGTCGTTGTAGTTCCACCATCTTCCTTTACTGCCAATGATGGGGCTCATCGCCGTAGGTCATCAGAGGTCATCATAGTGTCACCAGTTAAGTGCTCGTCGTCAGCGTCATTGATGCTTTTTTTTTTCGCCTACTGGTGGTCATTGCTGGATGGAGGGGGCAAAAATGGATTTGGGAAGGTGGAATTACAAAACTGAGCATTTTGGATGGAAGCCATTTTCAGGGTTTGAGATGGATATGGAATTGGAATTGTAGTAAATTCCATGCTACCACAGATGTCATTATCATGGAATTGGATTCCATTTCCATTTCCATGTCTATAATTTCATCCTACCAAACAAGCTCAAAATGCATTCCCAAAACAAGCTCAGAATCGGCCTTTGGACTCCATCATGGGTATCTCTATCTGAGTGCTTTAACATACACAACTCCTTTTAAATTTGGGCCCATGTAGCCCACATTGAAGCCCAGTGAAAAAAGGACAACGATTCCTTTCTCTCAAGAACAATTCCATCGACCAGTAACCCATCGTCCGTGGTTCAACTGGTGAAGGTATTGGACATTCTCACTAAAGGGAGAGGGTTTGATACCTGGGAATGTCACTTTGTTGTGGCTCCAGTCGCGGCGCTTGGGGAGGCATCATAGCTTCTGGGTACTTAGGTAAACGCCTGAGGGTAATTGATGGCTTGCCCTACCCAACATTGGTATGACCTAAGAGGAAGTGAGATTTCACCCTGCTCTTGACTTGTGGATGAATCCAACCCCGGCCTAAAATTTGTGTAACAAAAAAAAAATTCCATCGACCAGTACGGAGATTGGCGAAGCTCTGCCACTGTGAGGATCTTCCTTTCAAGTGGAATATGTGAAGCGGAGATAAGTTGGAGATAAGTTGGGAACTTGAGGTTGTTGCCTACATGATGCTATGGAATATGTGGCTGACTTAATATTATTTGACAGCAGCATTTCCTTTCAAGTGATTCCAATTGTGTTATCTCTTTCTGTGTTGTTATGCTTTTGTTATGTGGGTTAAATTTCCCGTATTGAATTCATGGGTTAAATTTCCCGTATTGAATTCATTACTTGCACTCTGGATAAGCTCTGGAAGTTGTAAAACTTATATTTGTTGCCTTCATAAATAGGATACAAGCAAGAAATCCCCGATGGAGCTGATTAATGAAGTTCCGCCCATCAAGGTGGAAGGCAGGATCGTTGCTTGTGAAGGAGGTGAAGACATCTGCAAATTCTGATATCTTACATTTTTATCTGACATCATTCTAGTGAAGGATACCTGCAGGGAAAATTGCATATCACGTAAATCTTCTAATATCTAGGTGAAAGATTAAAAAAAAAAAAGTCTCGTAGTTTCAAAGACTAAAGTTACTACTAGGCTTTACATGACTCACTATCAAGTTTAAAGAAAACAATTATCAGGTACTAGGAAGGTTATGGTTTAATGTAACTTGGTTATGACACCTGTGTGGGACCTTATAGTAACTAGTTTTTTGAAATAAGGAAGATCCTTACTTCTAGTTTCTTATATCCATTATTTTAAGTTCTTCAATCACATCTTGCCATGTGTCCTATCTTTTTATGTGAGTTTGTAGTTAAATGATAATATTTTAAAAATAGGATATAGTCCCATTTGATTGTTGAACTTTACATAATGGATATAAGGAACTTGACTGAAGTATTTTCTTTTAAAGCCCATACATTAAGTTTCTTATATTCATTATGTTAAGTTTTCCAATCACACCTTGCTATGTGTTCTATTTTTTTAATGTGAGTTTATAGTTAAATGATAATATTTTAAAAATAGGATTTATTGCTTCATGTAATTGGAGAACTTAATGGATATGAGAAATTTGACCTAAAGTATTTTCTTTTAGATAATTATGATTTTTAAGATTTGGGTCCTTAGGTATAATTTTTCTGTGCGTGTATACATGTGGTAGTCCCTTTTCTGGAGCGAAATTATCGCTAACAAAAGTAGGAAGGTAACTAATTTGGACACTGCTGCTGCTCATGTTTGCAGATACCAATCCTGCACTTGGACATCCAATTGAATTTATTTGCCTCGACTTGGATGAACCAGCTATTTGCAAGTATTGTGGCCTGCGTTACGTTCAGGACCATCACCACCATTAGGATCTGTGATTGGATTGGCAAATATTAGATATAGGTCTGCATTTCGTAATGTTGTTCGTGGTTGAAATTCATGTTGTCTTTGGTTAGAATGTTTCTGACTAATATGATGCTGCGGAGATGATGATGATGGTACTCCTTTCTTGGCATCTTCTAAATAACAAGACAATGATGTTCATGTTTTTACCGCTTGCCTACACATGTGGGATTGTCTGTGCATGACCTATGCATTGTATGGTTGACTTGTCAAGGCACGAAGTTCTGCAATGTTCTTTTTGGGGGGGGGGGGGGACTGCTCCTCGTGTTTAGTGTAAGACTTAATTTGGGATTTACTCAATTTTAAATGGAAGACATTTTTTATATTTATCATTTTATCTCAAATTACTCGTATGCACTTGACAATAATAGAGAGGGAGGGATTTCATGAAAGATAATTAGTGCTTTTGAAAAAAAATGCCATATTAATTAGATTAAATAAGATGGTTATGGTATTTTAGAAACAACGAATCATATTAATTAAATTAACTAATTCTTTAATCTAATCAAATTATTTTAATAGGTCTTACATTAAGGGTAAATGATGTTATCTTTGCACCACTTTTATGATGTTATGTATACTAGGTTTGTTTAAGAATGCGGTAGAAAAGTACTTTTACGCAAGTCAAAGTAAATATGTGAAGGATATTATTTCTTTTTACTGAAAAATATTATTGAACGTGTGTTTGAAGAGTGTAAAAGTATTATCAAACACCCCAACTTTTGCATTTTCTTAAACTTTACGGTGTTAGATAATCCTGATACAAAATTTAATTGTTAGAATTGTACATTTACCCTTCTATAATGTGCGTGTTTGAAAATTTGTTGGAAGAGTGATTTTACTATGTAAGATGGGTTTTATTTAAATTGTGTGCGTGTAAATCAAAGAAGCATAATATGATGAATCAACGTTATCAAAAATTTTCCATAGTTTAAGAGGATAATTTAAAATTATTTCTTTGGGCAAAAAAACTTGAAACTATTTAACTTCTTTTACCACATTTTGAGTGAACTAAACAAATGGCTTTTATAATTTTCATTTTTAATCTGATTTATTTTTACAAATTATGAAAATCTTTCAAATTATTTTTTTCAGGTAGAAAATCTCAAAATTATTTGAATTCTTTCTTCCCTGGCAAACTATTTAACGTTATGGTGCACGAAACCCAGAAACCCTACCAAAACTATTTAACGCTTCTAAATTAAATGAAAATTAGAAAACGGAGACAAAAAAAAAAAAAAAAATGAGACCGTCTTTCGGTCCACGAAAGCCAGAAACCTTGCCAAAACCCCAAAAGTTGTTCACTTCCTCTTGCTTTTCCATGGAAGCTAAACCCTTGGGTGTTCTTCCTCAAGGGTTAAACATCTCCTAAACCCCTTTCATTGCATTTTCTTCCATTTGGTTCAGCAACACACTTTCTGTATTTCATTTTTCGAATATCCATCTTCATCATCATCCATAGAGTATAATGGCCAAAACTTACACAGCAGGGATACTCTCAGCCATGGCGGCTGCAGCTGCTGTTTCTCATAACAATCATGCCTATGCTGATGGTCCTTTCAAATTTCCTTCTTTTTCGGGGATTCCCTCTTCCTCCAATGTTTCTCAGCCATCTTCTTCGGATCCCAAGTTGCCGCAGGCCGACAATTTGCTTCAGGATAGTCCTCCTCCTCCTACGGTTCGGAATGATCATCCGAGGACATCGTCTGCTGGTTTTGATCCGGAGGCGCTGGAGAGAGGAGTGAAGGCGCTCAAAGAAATTACAAGTTCACCACACGGGAAAAAGGTTGGGAAAATTTGGCTTTTTTTTAAAAAATGTTGATGATGGAATGCTGGCCTTGTTGTACCATTTTCACTCACTTTTTGTCTCTCATTTGATTCTAGAACGTGTCATGCGCAGCCATAATTATCTATTAAATTTCTTATGCTTTTTTTTTGGCCATTGGATAATGAGTTTTTTTTTTGGTTCTGTTAGAAAATGGGTGCTTGAAAGGTATACATGGATATTTATTCATTTATTCCTCTTATATGGCCTGTTCTTTCCAATTGAATCTTGAATGATTGCAAATATGTTTTTTATTTAATTTTCGTATGTGTTATAAATGAACATATTTCGAAATTATTTGGCTTTGGAAACGCAGTGTGAAGGAAACAAAAAAGCAGCGAGGATAAGTTAATCTTTAATCTGAACGAACATTGGATCTTATTGGCTCTTCCAAATTTTGACTTAGGGGAGCTTAATTGGTTAACATTTGAAGAGATAGAAAACACTTTTTATTTGGAAGTCCGTTTCAATTATTTTTCTGTGTTCTCTCTCTTTTGAGGAGGGCTCTCCTTGCTCTCTATCTTGTTTGTGTCTCTTACCTTTCTATTGCAAAGTCCTTTGTTCCCCTGGTGCACAACTAATAAAAGAAGCTTGCGATGTAGTTTATCCTTCATTCAGTTGTGCGTGTGGGAGGTAAAGTACCAGTGGGTATGATTGAGGAAGTTCAAGTATAGAAAGCATAAAAAGAGTGGAATACTCAGATCTTAGATTTTCTTTTTTAACTTGAATTATGTTTTTCTATAATTTGTGTTCACCTAGATGCTTTGTTTTAATCTCTATTTTATACGTCATTGGGAAAAAAATACGCAGAGGGATGATACATTAGTTTGTTTTTGTTTAGTTTAATAAAATATAGATCTGTGGTAACTATTGAATTTGGGCTTTCCCCTCCTAAAGGTCTTTGATGTTATAAAAAAGCAAGAGGAGACAAAGCAAGCAGAACTGTCCGCCAAGGTTGCAGAGTTTAAGCAAATGCAAGCACAGCATGAAATTGTAAGTGGATCCTGAATTCATATAATTATAGCCTCCACTTGAATTTGTGGCTCAGTAAAGAGCTATGTCATCAAAACAATTGATTTTTCAACTTTATGGCCTACATCATTCACAGAACAACGTGATTGCACTAGTTGGAAATACCTAAATGCATATTTTGTCTTTGTATGAACTTGAAATTTACTGAACATGCAATTTGTTAGAGATTTATTGGTTACACCAATATTCTGTTTACTGAATAGTTTTGGCCCCCTTCTAGTCGTGGTGTTGTGACTGGTTACTTCTGTATTTCTTTTAAACTTACAGTCGAAAATTGTTAATTTTGGATTCAAGATCATAGCCCATGTGTGACTTTTGTGAGCTTTCTAAAATTTTATAACTTAATTGAGCTTACACCTGAGGAAGAACTCAATTTTTATGTTCGATAGTTTCAACTTCTAGAGGACTTCATACTACTTGATCAGTTTGCTCTTTGCAGTGAGGGATGTATTTCTAATGTATACAATTACAAACTTAGTGTGCTAGGAACAACTCAGATGAGGCGGAGTCATTGGCTTTTTAGCTGAAGTTTTATTACTGCGAACCTAGGGCACAAGGTTTTGGTTTAGTTTGACTTAGAGACATTGCATCATATCTATTCCCTATTAATGAAGCTCCATCGGGGTATTTGATATGTGATCTCCTATGTGTTATACATGCATGAAACTTCTACATGTTTCTTCAGGATGTTGTGGGTATTACCTGTACTTACCAATTGTTTCACAAATTATGTCTGCTTTGCCTGACAGGAAAGACAAAGGATTATATATGATGAACAAAAAAAGCTTGCTCAGCATCAGGCACAAACAAAATCCCAAATGGCTCGTTATGAGGATGAATTGGCAAGGAAGAGGATGCAGGTATTTTACCTTTTGACTTTGGTGTTTACTTTTGCAATTTTATGGGACGATTCTCATTGTTGTATGGTTATCAGGCAGAAAATGAATACCAGAGAGCCAGGAACCAAGAGCTAGTAAAACTGCAAGAAGAATCATCAATTAGACAGGAGCAAG
>JANTPZ010105970.1:0-16986 GCA_025593235.1 Vachellia pachyceras
GAGGGTAAACACATAAATCTAAAGTACAATACGTCTTTAGATATTTGCAATACAGTTATTGACTATTTATTTTCTTAGTCTTTTAAAGTATTGGTTCTTGTTCAGCATAAGTTTCGTTGTTATGCAACAATCCACATGGTTGATAATGTGCATGTAGCTCGAAATGCTACATAATACTTCATCACGACATTCACATAGAATTCTTCATTATCAGTTATGCTGTTGACATAGTTCGCAATGATTTCATTTATGTATACATTTATATTCTTAATTATGATTGTTCTCATTGCATACCATATTCAGCTATTGTCGCATCCATGGCCGGGGGAAAAAGGGTTGGCAACCTCCTCATGAACCTTTGAGGTTTTGAATTGAATGAGAACGAGGATATATGATTTATGTCGGAATAGGCCTTTTGAGGTTCCTCTTAACCTCCCTCAAGGTTCTCATCATGATCCTATTCGAGGTCTTTCTCAGGTTCCCTTTGAAGATCTTTCTCATGATCATCCTCAAAAGTCCACTTAAAATGTTCCACCTCAAAATCCTCTTTAAATTCTTATTCAGGATCCTTATTATGAACATGTTCATTAACATATTCAATGTACACTAGTCCTTTAGACAGTGTTTCAGTGCTTTCAAAGATTTATTGTACCATTATTTTTCAAAAAATTGATTTGAAAATATTACATTTGAAAAATTTTCAAGAAATCACTTAAGAAGCACTGATTTTCGTCAAAAACAGATCCTGAATTGCCATACAAAATGGTCAAATTATATATCAAAATGAACCTCTTGAATTTTAGGATTTTTAGGAACAAACCGTGTCTCATTTGGAGCTCAAACGCGCCTGCACGCGCCCCTAGAAGAAAAAATCTAGGAAAAATGGAAAATGGGTCAACGCCCGCTCTCGGTGGTGGCGCGTGAATGACACGCACCACCTTCCCGACCTCCATTCCGTACACGTGCCGGATGACTGAGTTCCACGCGCCGTCAGCTGTTCGGTGGTGTGGTCCACGTATCTAAATGAAGTGCCACATGGCATTTCCCCCCTTTTTATTAATAAATAAAACATATAATATTTATTTTTTCTTTTGTTTTTATTATTATATATATTTATTTTTTTCACGGTCTGGGCCTCTCTGGCCCAGTCCGTCAAAATTTTTTTTCTCGGTCTGGGCCTCTCTGGCCCAATCTGCAAATTTCTTTCTCTCCCCTTTTTTTTTGGTTTGGGCCCTCTGTAGCCCATAACAATTTAATTTTTTTTAATTCCTGGAGGCGAAATTTTTTTTATTTTCGACGGCGACTGTTCACATCTTCGCCGATGTGTTTTCGGCCATAACTTCGCCGTCCGATGTCCCTTTTTCGCGTTCTAGGTGTCCATTTCATCGTTTCGATGAGATCTACGCAATGGGAGCACTTTTGGAGCCTAATTATTTCTCCTTTTCTGAAAAACGTGAAGGAATTCGTAACTCATTTTTTCTTTCGTAACTCCGTCGTCCGGTTTCCGTTTTACGCATTCTTGGTCTCCACATTCTCGTCTTGAAGAGATCTACACTATGTATATGTTTTCGAAACCTAAAACGCATGTTTTATGAGGACCCAAATGTATCTCTACATTTTTGGGTTCGCTTTCCCGTTTTGTTTTTCATTTTCATCATTTTGGTTTAGAGACATATGATTTCATACCAATTATACACATAAATCACATATATGCTTGAAATCTGAACCGAAAAACAAAACGACATGCTATATGGGAAATCATTAGACATGCATACACATATATCTTAATGAAACACGCTTGTAGAAATTCATGAACAGTGAGTAATTGCCATAGAGCATGCATGGTAAGCAAAAGATCATAGTAATGGACATACTTTAATCATATACTCAAATTTTCATGATTCAAATAACGATAATTCATATCTGTGCAGAAGAGAAATGCCTCAGGAACCTATATACTCTGATACCACTGAAGGATTTCGGGCGTACCTAGAGATGCCGAATTACGAATCTGCAGATACCCACGTGGAAGACTGATCACAAGAGTGGATCCAAATATGATACACATCAAATGCACCGAAGGCAAGAGGAGAGGAGATGAGGGGATTCTCTGAAAGAGAAAAGGGAAGGGAAAAAACTTATTTTCTCTGTGTGTTATTTCTGCCGCCTTTAGGAAGCCACACCCCCTCTTGTAACTTTCCACTAGGGTTTAGGTTTAGGCATTTGACCTAGCCCATGGACTTAGGCCTAATCCATCAAGGGTGGCCCATATTCCAACAAGATCCAATACACTGTTGTGCCTTGCTGATATTTCTCTTTCTAACCAAACAATAACTAGAACACCTATAGTAATTCAATATAAGAGTCAAAATAGGGATAAGTATCCATATAATCCCATAGACCTCTTTTAAAGATTTCAATTTGGAAAAAATTATTGATATCTTGTTCTTTTGTTGTATCAGTTATCATTTCAACGATCAACTTCTCCCACAATGATGTTCATGCTACCTATTATTGTCATAATATTAGCAAATTTCATTCTTTTAACCAACTAAGGAATAATTTGAAAATTGATAAAAAACCTGGGGATGAATTTTCCATCTCTAAGGAAAACCATTCAGATACCCTATTAGAAAAATTCCTAATTCTCCCTTTGGGGCATCAACTTTCTCACAAAATTCTTGTTTTGGTAATTCAAAAGTTTTGGAGATGGCTTTTTTACTAATGAATCGATATTAAAAATCATTCCATTTTGGATCCTTTTCTCTATCAAAGCACCAAATTTCTAAATTCTCGTATGGCCCTCCTTGAATTCCTTCCAAAGCTTGTTATTCGATACAAGTAGTAGAGGAACATGACTCTGTATTCTTAAAAAAATAGAGAAATCATAACTAAGTCAAGATGATACAAATTAACCCCTCTTCTCCAAAGATCTTACCATTTTTGAAGTAAATGGAGTTATATCTATTTTTCCATTTCAATTCAAGAGCTCTTATGTGTTTCCACGCTCCTTTGAGACCCCAAAAAATGGACAAATTCCTTTCCTTAGAGACCTTTCCCCCTATTTCTATTGGAAAAACAAATGTGTGTTTTCAGTCAAAAATGCTAAAATTTAGGACAAATTGGAACTAATAAGTCTCTAACCCCCTTTCCTTTATGCCTTCTTTATAATTTATTTTTCATCTTTAGTCAGTGTAATATAGTTGTTGAGACAATTGATTATAATTCAATTCTTGACTATCATAAGTCAAAAGTTTATATTCTTCAATCATTGCTAAACAATTTGTTGGACAATACTCATGGTAGGTACCATAAAATATATAGATCTAGAAATCAATACTTCAATTGGTACAGGCAAGAAATAGGGCAACTCCGCCACTTTTGTTTTGGGCACAAAATGACACAGGCTCAAATCCTCTCATCCCTATCCCTAACTATTACTTATTTTATAGGCAATAGCAAGAGATCAATTGAGACCGATGAAAAGCTGACATACGTACTCAATAGAAAATATATGCATATTCTAAAGCATGCCTTTTCTTTCATCATGAGAGTTCCTTGGGGTCACTCCTTCCTAAGCTCTTGAGTTTACTCTTCACCTTCCTGGTGCTCAGTCTCAGTACTGTGTCACTGATTTCCCTCGCTTCAGAGAAGTTGGGGAAAAGGAGTGTAGCTGCATGATTACTAATGAAAAGGAGTTTAACATGTAAGGGAAGGCTGAAACCTCAAGTCAAGAAGATAAACAAGAATTGATAGGTAGAGTTATTTCAAAAGCAAAGATAGGAGTGGAAGCTGTGAAAGAACATGTATTGGCTGCATAAAAACAAAAAAAGGGATTAGAGGTGAATGTGCTAGGATTTAACCTATTCTTTCTCTCCTTTGATGATATAGGTGAAGTGTACATAGTGTTGGACGATGGCCTGTGGCTAGTAAGGCAACATATAGTGTTGGACGATGGCCTGTGGCTAGTAAGGCAACATATGCTGAGTTTGGAAAGGAGGAAGCCATACATATGCGACAGAGAGATTCATATTAAAACTTGTATTTTTTTTGGTGTAATTTGTAATATCCGTATTTTTTTATGATTTGAAATAAAAGCCAAACCGATATTGTAGGTTGAGTTAGGGTCCAAAGATATGTAGTACATAAAGAGAGGAAGGTATTGGACTAGAAAGATCACGGACAATCTAACCCTAATATACTGAATTTCATTAGAACTTCCCAGTTAAGCATGTTTGCCTTGGAGAAATGGAATGGTGGTTGACCTTGCTGGGAAGAACCCAAATGTCATTAAACATAAAGAATAAGGGCAAGAATGGAATTTTGAAAAAGTAAGGGCATTATGGTAAATAAGAGAAAGTACAAGGGCATTTTGGTCATTTGACCAAAGTCAAAAGTCAAAAGTCAAAGTTAACCAAAATATAAGAAAAATTTATAGAGGGCCAAAAGGTAGAGAAAATACATTGATTAAAATGAGAGGCATCGATTTTTGCTAAATTGACCTAGATTGATGTATAGAGAATTTTAAATATCATTTAAATTTTGGCGTTTTATAATTAGCCAAAAATAATTATTTGATGTACCAAGAGGCCTCAAATATATGATTTCAAGATAAGGAAAAATAGTTTGAAATTTCTAATATTTATAAAATTATTGCCCAGAATACGAGAAAAATGATTTCTTGGATAGGAAGGTAAAGACTCGAGAAGCTTTGGAATTAGGGTTTTCTTTAAAGATTAATTGAAGACATTCCGGGAAGAAATTTGAGAAAATATAAAGTGTGAGGATGTCAGTATTAATTTTAGAAAATTTTTGGTGTCCTTAGATTTAGTTAATTATTGTTAAGTTGCTTTATCGGTATTGCGATAAAGAAATATTACTTTATGGAAACAAAAATCTCCAAAATCAAGAGTGTTATAAATGAGTTTGGGACACAAGTGAATATTATATATGAAGGTCAAAAAGAGAAATAAATGTACCAAACAAGTGGTAGAATTTATCAGAACAAAGTTACTTTATTGGTGTACGTTATACTGGATCAAGGACACATGTCACCATTTGGTTTCAACTTATATGATCAGATTTCGTTGGCCCCAATTCCAACACATAATGGCAGCCAATAAGAGGCCAAAATATGTTAAGTGTGGGGGTGAAATGTGAACCATTGGATCAAGTTAAATTTAAAGATTAAATCTTGTCCTTTGGATTAATTCCCACATGCATTAAGTCAACTTTCTCTTCATCTTTCTCTATCATTTTGGCCGACCTTTTCAGTTGCCAAAGAGGAGAGGAAGTGACACCATTTTTGCCAAGAACAAGAGGAAAAATTCATGAGAACTCCAAGGTAAGTAGTCCCTCTAAGCAATCCTACACATATTCTTGATCCTTGGAGCTTCATCTTCCTTTCTATTGGTTTAGACTTTTGGCTTATGCTCTCTTTTGGTGGCTGAAAAGTTAGGATTCTTAAGAGTGAAAATGAGAAAGAGTGAGATTTAGAGAAAAAGATTAGTCGCAAATCACTCCTTGAATGATAAGGAGTTGATTGATGTATATATTATGTTGGTTTGTTGTTTGTAGAAACTTTTGTATTGATGAATATTAAGGGGAGGTACTCTCCAAATTTTTTATTTGATGAGGAAGAGTTGTTTTGAGTTCATTAATGCATGGGAAGTAGTTTAGGAACAAGAATAAACACTTACATGTAATAAAAGTTTGAAAATCACAAGTGTGTGCTTATGTTCTGTTTTCAGCCAGGTCATGAACATATGGAAGGAATGTGATTTTCATGATTTTGATGCTTCCATTAGATTTAGAGTGAAAAATTGTGTAGGATGAAAGTAAGAAAATAATTTGGGAAGCATTGGAATTAATTTGGACAAGTTTGAAAGCTATAGTGATTATAATGTTTAAGAAGTTTGTCCAATTTTTAGTGCATTTAGTGGATTGGCATTGAATTGGTATTGATAGCCATGACCTTATATGATGTATAGGGAATTGAATTATCAAAGAATACCTTTGGAAGGAAGAGAAAGAGAGCAAACAAGTTCAAGTTCAAGTTCAAGTTCAAGTTCAAGTGAAATCAAAGGTAGCAAAATTTACTTATCTTACACTTAATGTGGCAATGATGATTAATTGTAAATTGTGCTCTTTGTATGATAAATTTGTTTGTGATTATGTGAATTTTGATGTGCTATGGCCATATGCAAAGTGTGGTTAATTTATGAAGTTCACATGTTCATGCATAAATTCTTAATTATTAAATAATTGCCATGCATATTAGTGTTATGTGAGTACTTTTGCTATTGGGATTTCTTTGAAATCTCACTCTCCCCGACTAACCATTCTTAGGTACAAGTTCATACAAGGGCAAAGAGAAGGTGAGTGAAGGATGAAAGAGGCATTATGTAATGATTTGTTGCCAAATTATGTAATATGCTTGAATTACATGTTGAAGTGTTTTTGTAGTTAATGTAGACCCTAAACCTCTACTTGATGCGTGTGTATATGTAGGGAGATATGCATGACTATGTGAAGTGAATTAGTTTAAGCTATGAATGCCTTGAACAAGTTTTAAAAATGTTAAAGTTTTGAAAGAAAAAGGGGTCCAACACCCTTAAAGAATCCCTAATTTTAAGACGTGAAGAAAAATAGTAAACTAAGTCCAATTGAGCTGAAATTTTTCTGAAAAATAGTTCACATGAGCTTTAAAATGAGTCCAAGACAACTGAATTTGGACATTTGTACAGAAAGTTATGGTTTTCCAAAGTTAAGAGAAAAACCTGAAAAAAAAATGACCATATGAACAATGTAACTTCACGCAATAAACTATATTGACTGGGAAAGTTTTTGGACTAATGAGTATTTTCCCCTATAGGGAATATTATAAGCTTCATATAGAAATTAGAACCACTCAATTCCAATTTTTCTAGAATTACTTATGAATTTTCAAAGTTGAACAACAAAACTGAAAACATTGACCAAATGAATAGTAATTAGAGAAGGAATTTCAAATTTTAAATCTTTGGTGATTTTAAGTTGAGCAAGGCCTTAAAGTGTTCAATGATGATATAATATAAAACTAATAAGATAAAGTAAGGCGTCTTACACAATTTCGTGATATACTTGCAAAAGGAAGAATGGGGTTGAATGTTAGAGTAATGGCAAAATGCATAGGCACAGTTATTAAAGTGGAGGATCCTACTAAGAAAATCTTCTTGTCACATAGTAGAGTGTGAATAGAGGTGGATGTGAAGAAAGTGTTGGTTCCATTGTTTAAAGTGTTGATACCTTGTTTTGATGATAACAAAAACCCCCTAAATTTTAGCAAGATTTGGAATCTGGTTTGATGTTTCTGAAACTGTGCTGAGTGTGTCAGAAAAAGTTTTAAAACTCAAGTCTTAGGTTTTGCAAACTCAAGTTTTGTAACTATTTTTTCAAAACTAGATATTGAAACTGGAAGTTTTGAAAAGAAGTTTTGTGATCAAGTTCAAGAACTCGAGTCCTAAATTTTTAAAACTTGAAGTTCCATAACGTGCGTACAAAACTGGAAGTCAAAACTTGAGGTTTAAGCTTCAAGTTTTCTTATCACATTATAGAACTAGAGTTTAACAACTGTGTCACAGAACTTGAAGTCAAAACTTGAGGTTTCAGCTTCAAGTTTTGTCATTATGTTTTAAAACTTGAGTTTCAGGTTTCCAGAAACTCGATTTCCATAACTGTTCCACAAAACTTTATTTCAAAACAGGAAGTTTTGAATTGAAGTTTCACAGAACTCGAGTCTTGCTGTTTTTCAAACTCGAGTTTCATGCCTTCCAAAATTTTATCAGTTTAAAAACTAGATGTTCAAACTCGAGTGCTCACAGGAAGTTTTTCAAAACTTGAGTTCCTGAGATTTAGAACTCAAGTCTCAAGGACCTTTTCAACTGAAGAGTTTTTCACACATTTTAGAACTTGAGTCGTCATTTCCATAACTTGAAGTTTTACAACTAGACTTCAAAACTTGATATCAAAACTTGAAGTTTCAAATGAAAGTTTTCAACTATACTTCAAAACTTCCATTGCAAACTCGAGTCTTAATTGAAAGTTTTCCAAAACTCGAGTCATGCTTATCATAATTGGAAGTTTTTCAACTGAGCTATTAATTTCTATGCGACAGAACTTGAGTCATGAAATCATGCAAACTCGAGTTCCCTTTTTCCTCTGACACAGCTACAAATAGCATTTACCAAATCTTTTCTTTTCCATGCTGGAACATTTTGAAATCTACCAGCTCTCATAAATGCTATTATAGGTCTTTCATTAAAGCAGCTCAAGTCGTCTGAGGAATATCTCCAAGCATTAATGACATCTTCGTTACCGTTGAAATGCATTCACTACAGTATTAATCACAGACATGAAAAGCTGAGAATATGAGAAATGGACACCAGCCTCTCTCTCTCTAACGGCTATTCAAAATATGAGCAACGACTCATGAATGAAGTCCTGGCTATAAATGAAAAGCATTCAAGCCAGAGAGAAAGGATGGAGAATATGGAGTCACTGAACATAAAACAGAGCACATCATTATGAATCTGAATTTTCTTCTCCGAGAGCTTCAAAGTTTATTTATCCACTCTTTGAGAGAGTAGTTTATTGATTCATCCAAACTCAATGTATTTATGTAAGAAAATCAAGATTATGATCTTGAGATTGTTAGTTTGAGTTTGAGTTGAAAAATAGAGCATGAGGGTCTTTGTTAAAAATGAATATTGTGAGGGAGTGTGATTCTCGGTATAACCTTACATGTGGTAAGGGGGAGTAATTGTAAAGGTTTCTCAAGTACCTGCGTTGCAAACTTGAGTGGGTTTCATAAATACCTGGAAAAGTTTATGGGGTTCTCAAGTACCCACCGTGACAAACTTGAAATGGGTTTCACAAGTGTTTGTGATGACTTTGTTATTGTAATGGTTTTCCAAGTACCTGGTTAAACTTGGAAGGTATAGTGGATTGAAAATCTCATAGGTGCTCTGGGAACTGCACGTAGGTCAGAAGGGCCAAACTAGGATAAATTGCCATGTTCCCATCATTCTTTTATCTTCGTTAACTTATATTGATTTTCTCATACACTATCTGTTTTCATACTCCATTTTGATAAACTTTTGATCTGAGTATTTTTTAATTTTTTTTGGAACACCCAATTCACCCCTCTTTGGTGACAACCATTCTAACATTTAGTATTAGAGCAAGGTCTCTTGTTTCAAGGACTTAACGTCTCAAGAATGATCAGTGGCTAAAATTGGGTTGTATGCGTTTTTTAATGATTTTGATAAACTATCCTATGACTTTGAAAGATATTGATTTTTCGGTTTCTGAAAGCTGAAATGATAATTTTTATAAAAGGATTTTATTATGATACGTGGGATTATTTCAAAAATGATTTTCATCCAAAACAGATAAAGGATTAGACAAAAGAAAAGAAATTGATTTCTTTCAGCATTTGAGTAATGAAACTTCAATTGCTTGATTTTTATCATAGTTGAAGTTTTATTCAGTATTAAAGACATTTGAGATCCTCTTGATTGTATTTCTAACAAATTTCTTGGAGATTGGAATTGTTGACAGTTCATAAAGCTATATACATCAATTATTGGTGAACAAATAGGAAGCTGTAAGGGCAGAAGGATTAATCACAAAACACTTCCATGAGTCAGTCAGCGCAAAAGAACCAAAAGAGAGTGGATCACAAAGAAGCCTTACGGTTGAAAGTGATAAATCACTCTCAAAAGCTCAAGATGCATCTACGGTAAAAAGTTCCAATTCTTCTCATTCTTGTTTTACAAATGTTTTCCTCTCAGAAGCTTAATCAAAAGGTTTCAATTCATACTGATTTCACAAAAGTTTATATGCATGTTTTGATAAGAACTTATTCTTTACTTGCATGGTTTTCAGAAAACTGAAAATTGATTTATTTGTCAAAATCATAAATGATTCAAATTTATTTCAAGATTCCTTCACAATCTCTGATATGTTGCTCTTTACTTGAATTCCTGATATCTACATGAGTTTCAAGCACTTCATTTTGAAAGGAATTCAATTCATAAGGTTTCTCATCATAAATGATTCAAATTTATTTCAAAATTCCTTCACAATTCTGATATGTTGCTCTCAACTTGAATTCCTGATATCTACATGAGATTCAAGCACATCATTTTGAAAGTAATTCAATTCATGAGGTTTCTCTATTTTTTTTTCTTGCATATGTGATAAGCTTAAATAAAAATGTTTTTATATGCATAAAGTCATGATTGATTCGTTGTGTTCAATCTCTTCCTACAAGCTAATCATAAATGGATCCAAGTTTGGATACCAGCAGAAGAAAAATGTTTATACAGTTTTGTAGGATGAATAAAGCTTCATGCCCATTTACTACATGGAAATAAACATATAACTTGCTGAAGCAGGACCTTTAAGCTTGACTCTTGATGATAAATGTGCAAAGGAAGGTGTAACACACCTTAACCTTGCCTTTCGCTTCATTTTATATCCATTTGGAAGCACATTTAGGCCTTTAGCGACTTTGAGTAACCAAATAATGAAAAATAAAATTTTCAAGTTTAGGGTTACTATTCACGTCTCTACTCACAGCTTTTTGGGCTAACTTGAAAAATTCATAACTAATTGTAGAAAAATCAAAATCGAGTGCTTCCAATTTCTATTTGAAGCTTATAAGTTCCTCTACATGGGAAAAATATCATTGGGCAATTTTTTCATTTTCCCCATTTTTTATGATTTTTCACTAACTTTTGAACATCATAACTCTTCGTACAAAACTTGAATTCCAGTGTTCTTTGGCTCGTTTTAAAGCTTGCAATATGAACTATGTTTCTGTAAAATTCATCTCATTTGAAGTTCATTTGGTTTATTTCACAATGAAGCTAATTAGTCAAACTTGTGACTTTTTAACTTCATAATTTGACATGCTATCTTTTGGGCTTCTTTTGATCATGATTAACCATGCATTTGTGAATATCTAAGGCATACATTCACTAGCTCATGGCTACCACATAAGTAAGAATTTAATTTACATATTACACAACATAATCAAATTAAAAAAAATCTCACCCCCCCACTAACCATTTCTAGGTACAAGTTCATCAAAGGCTAGGGAGAAAGTTCTTGATGCTTGAAGCAAGGAATTTGATATAAGTTCGTTTATGAAAATATGTTGTAATGAATTGGTATTTTGGGAATTTATGTATGGCGTGGAATATGTGATGTAAACCCAAGCATGTATGGTTGGTATGTATTAGTTAAGGAACCCTAATTACATGATTAAACGTGGTTAATAAAATGGTAAAGTTTGGAATTGACAAGTTTGGTTAAATATTGAAGTTAACCAAACACCTAACTTTGGCCTGTTGAAAAACAGAGCAAGTGAGCTCCAAATGGTATGAAATTTTACAGAAAAATATTTCATATTGCAAGCATTAAAAAAGTCAAAGAACATTGAATTTGGAGTTTTGTACAGAAATTTATTAAGTTCCAAAGTTTGAAGAAAATCACTGAAAAACTTGGGAAAAAAGAAAAATGACCAAGTGAACAGTACTTTTTAACGAATTAAAATGTGTCATTTGGGCTAGCAAATGACTCAATGAGTATTTTTCCCTTATAAAGGAACTTACAAGCTTCAAATAGAAATTGGAAGCACTCAATTTTGATTTTTCTAGAATTAGTTATGAATTTTCAAAGTTAGTCCAAAATGCAGTGAATAGTAATTTTCAAAAACTTGAAAGTTTTCAAAGTAAACTATTTGGACTTTTTAATCACTTTGAGGCTTCCCATTGATTCCAAATCAATATTAATGAAGCTAAGGGTTAAGTTAAGGTATGTCACAAAAACGCATGGTATCTTCTTGGATATTAGTCAGCTTTCGCAACTCCTCTCCAAGCTCCTTGACAGTGGCACCTAAATAATCTCTATAACAAACCTTTTCCCCTTCATGTAACAGAGATTTTGTCCAAGCTTGGCGGCGTTTGAATGTTTGATCTTAAAAGTTCAAATGCATCTTATGATTTTCATTACACCTCTCACAATAACATAAAATCATCCAAAAGCAACATCAGATACATGCAGTCCTGCATACTCTATCTTACATCATAAGACTGAAATGTTGATCCATACCTAGGATCAAGCAAAACAGAATGATTAAGCAAGAATCTACCACAAAGCATCAAAGGAATGAAGTCTGATGGTAAGGTCTTATATGTCCAAAAGCATCATGCACAACCAATCTATGGTAAATACGTGAATTAAGCTAAACCAATGAAGAAGCAAATTTTCAAGAATTCCAACATGCAACAATTTGAATTAAGCTGAAATGTTGATCCATACCGAGCATCAAGCAAAACAGAAAGACATTCTAATGTGAGCAAGCGAGAATCTACCACAAAGCATCAAAGGAATGAAGTCTAATGATAAGCTTTAATATGTCCAAAAGCATCACGCATGACCAATCTAAGGTAAATACATGAAGGCTAAAGTATACTTTTAGCCCTTTATGTTTGCGTCAAGTTTCATTTCAGTCCTTTAAGTTTAAAAAGTACACTTTTAGTCCCTCAAACTTAATGCCGCTAGTTTCTCTTAATGGAAATTGCTGACTCATCAAAATTAACACTATTATTTTAAATCATTTTTATTTTACACAATTTAAAATATCAAATTTATTATATTATTAAATTAAAATTAAAATGTGAACATGGTTTGTCAATGTTTTATTGCACAATTATCAATTAAATTTGATGAGTCAGCAATTTCTGTTAAGAAAAACTAACGGCGTTAAGTTTGAGGGACTGGAAGTGTACTTTTTAAACTTAAAGGAAAAATGAAACCTGATGCAAGCATAAAGGACTAAAAGTATACTTTAGCCAAACGTAAACTAAGCAAAACCAATGAAGAGGAAAATTTTCAACAATTCAAACATGCACAATTTAAATTACAGTTGTAACAAAGCAGGAAGACAATAATTGAAAAAGATACCACAAGGTTCCAGTAAAAAGTGAGGCAAGATACAAAAAATCAGCACTTCCACAATTAAATTTCAGAAAAATAACAAAACGCCCATCAGAATTTGTAACTCCTCACAATCCGCAACCATCAACTAAAGAAACTGTTGGAATATGGGCCACCCTTGATGGATTAGGCCCAAATCCATGGGCTAGGTAAAATGCTTAAATGTGGACTCTTGTGGGAAGTTATATATATGGGGAAGTGGTTCCCCAAAGTCAGCAGACATAACGCACAGAGAAAACAAGTCTTCACCCTTCCCTTTTTCTTGAAGAGAATCCTCTCTTCTTGCCTTTAGTGCTTTTTGTTGTGTCTTGTGTTTAGATCCACCATTGTGATCCGAATTCTATGTGGGTATCTGCAGATTCGTAATTCAGCATCTCCAGGTACGCCCAAAATCCTTCAGTGGTATCAGAGCTATTAGGTTCCTGAGGCATTTCTCTTCTGCACAGATATGAACTTTTTGCTAGTTTAATTATGAAGATTTATGTATGATTAAGGTATGTCCATTACTGTGATCTCTTGCTTATCATACATGTTATATGGTAATTCCCTTACTGTTCAAGCATGAATTTCGTATAAATTTCCACGAGCATGTTCAATTGAGATATATGTGTATGTATATTTCTTGCTTTCCTGTATAGTATGCCATTTTGTTTTTCGGTTCAGATTTCAAGCATGTCTGTGATTTATGTGTATATATGGTTTGAAATTATATGCCTCTAAACCGAAATGATGAAAACAAAAAAAATAAAACAGGAAAAACGAAACCCAATAATGGAGATCCAGATCTGGGCTCTCAAAATATGACATCTTTAGGCTTAGAAAACATATCTATAGTGTAGAGCTCTTCAGGACAAGAAAATGAAGACAAAGAACGTGAAAAATAGACACCAGACGATGGAGTTACGGAAGAAAAATGAGTTACGAATTCCATCACTTTTTTCAGAAAAGGAGAAATAATTAGGCTCCAAAAGTGCTCCCATTGTGTAGATCTCATCGAAATGATGAAATGGACACCTAGAACGTGAAAAAAGGACTCCGGACGGCGAAGATATGGCCGAAAAACACATCGGATGAATAGTAACCGTCTGAAAATTAAAAAAACGAAAATTCAAAAAAATCACGGTGGCTGAGGAGAAACTGCGTCAAGGCACGGGTAGGTTAACCTGACCCGGAAAGAGATTGGGCTAGGGTCAACCCAATCTACAAAAAAAAAATTCTCGGTCTGGGCCAGAGAGGCCCAAACAGAGAAAAAAATGAAAAGGGAGATTCTGGGCCAGAGAGGCCCAAAACAAAAAATTCAAAAGAAATTTGGGCCACGGCGAGCCCAAACAAAATAAAAAAATTTCAAAAAAATATTTTCTTGGGCCACGAGAGGCCCAAATTGAAAAAAAAACCCTACCTAGCACTTTTGCGGATTCGAACTTGCGACCTGGAAGATAAAACGTTAACGCCTTACCCGCTGAGCCGGATGGACTTCCTGTTAAGAGAAACACAAAAACAAATATTAATTAAATAATATAATATAAGGGACAAAGAGGATAAGTGGCGAGTGAAGCCACGTGACGAGGTCTTGAGACACGTAGACTACTTCATCAGAACCACGATGGCGAGTGGATAGTGACGATTCGGCGCGTGTCACTTTTTGATGGCAGCAAAGTGGCGCGTGGTTGATACACACCACACCCGGTGGGCTTCATCCCATTTTTCAAGATTTTTCCTTCTAGGGGCGCATGCAGGCGCGTTTTAGCTCCAAAGGAGACACGGTTTGTTCCTAAAAATCCTGAAATTCAAGAGCCTCATTTTGATATATAGTTTGTCTATTTTATAAGGAAATTCAGGATCTGTTTTAACAAAAATATTGCTTAGTTAAAGATTTTTGAAAATCTTTCAATGTAATAATTTCAAATACAATTTTTTAAAAAATAATGGTACAATAGATCTCAGATATCACTAAAACACTGTCTTATGGACTAGTGTACATTGAATATATGGATGAACATATTTCTAAATGAGGATCTTGAATAAGAATTTAAAGAGGATTTTAAAGAGGAACCGTTTGAAGAGGACTTTGAGGAGGATCTTGAGGAAGATCCTCATGGGAAACCTAAGAGAGACCCAGAAGAGGATCCTAATCAGAACCTTGGGGGAGGTTAAGAGGAACCTAAAAAGATCTATTCCAAACCAAATCCTAAGTCCTTGTTCTCATTGAAATTCAAAACCTCAAGACTATGATTAAGAGGTCGATCAACCCTTCTCCCCCGCTATGGCATGCAATGAGAACGGCCATAATTAAAAACATAAAAATCGTCGATAGCTTCATTTCGAACTATGTCAACAACATATTAAATAATGAAACTGCAGAATTCTATTTGAATGTCGTGATGAAGTATCGTGTAGCAATTAGAGCTGCAAGCACATTCGCATTAACAACCATGTGGGTTGATGCAGTAAAGAAAACTATGAAACTTATACAGACAATAACCAATACTTTAAAAGACTAAGGAAATAAAAGTCGCTTATTGTATTGCAAATATCTAAAGACGTATTGTGCTTTAGATTTATGTGTTTACACTCTGTGTTTTGTTAATATATTTAGAATATGACTTGGTGTATGATTATGACTAAATGCATTGTGAATAGTAACCCTAAACTTGAAAATTTTATTTTTCACTCTTTGGTTACTCTAAGTCACTAAAGGCTTAAAGGTGCTTCCAAATAGATATTTAATGAAGCTAAAGGTAAAGATTAAGGAGTGTCACACATATCACTCTAGGCAATTTTCCTAAATTCTGGAATTCCTACGAAACTCCGTGTACTAAGCCAGATCTATCTTTATGACTTCCGGCCTATAGTCTTTCTTTCTATACTATTTACCTCTGATTTCTCTTTTCGTTTCCTAGTAATCGAATTAGCATTTAATTTAGCTAGCATCGAAATTTATGGATATTACACTGTTGCCTATCGCTTGTGAACGCCGTCACTTCTCTCACCATCGTGAAGGACCGTGTTCTAGCCTCTCTCGCTATCGCCTTTCTAGTTCGCTTGCAGGTTCCATTCTTCCCCATTTCACCATTTCGTTATACATGCATGTCACCTTTGAAGTATGAATCTGAATGTTTTCGTGCGTTTTGTTGTGTTTACGTGCATTTACATAGCTATATGATCTAGTTGTGAGCTTTAAGTTTGAATCTTTGCTTGTCTTGAAATGAATCTGATTGGAAAAGGCAAGCATTTTCAAAATTTTAGGAAAGCTCACTTGTTTTCGACTTTTCGTGCGTATATGTGTATGATTTTGTGATTATTGTTTGTACGTATTTTATATACTTGGATTCATGTGGTTGAGGATGAAAAAAGGGATTTTTCACAAGTTTTCTGTTTGAGAATTGCCGCTTTTACACCATTGAAATTGCTAATAGAGCTTTGTGAAGAAGAAGAAATTTTAAAAAAAAATTCCAAGAAATTCCAAATTTGATAAATGTCTTGTATATGTGTGCTAGTTAGTATGGAAATTTTTATGCTCATAGTTAATATCAAAAAAGGTGTTATTTTTAGTATACTTAATTATAGAGAGAGTAAATAATTAGATTAGAAGGACACATTAATAATTTTAAATATTTTTAACATAACTACAAATAAAAAATCTAGTGCTTCAGAATTTTTATAATTTGTTTTATTAAAGTTTTATTACATTTTTTATTTGTTTTATTAAAGTTTTATGATTTGGTTTATTAAATTTTTTACATTTCAAAATTATACGAGTTTTGATAATATCCAATTATTCATCCATAAACCCACTTTTATGATTTGGCTTGGGGTTTAATAAATGGATCGTACTTGGATGAATGCGCTAAGAACTAGTGATGAATATGAGAATGGTGTGGAAGAGTTTATTGAATTTGCTAAAAGAAATGCGACTAGCAAAAATGGGATGTATTTCTG
>JANTPZ010105977.1:0-16102 GCA_025593235.1 Vachellia pachyceras
TGGTTTCTGGTCTTAGAGAACTCCTGATACCTTAAATAAATATCTTCAGTCATCAAATATTTAAAATTCCATAATTCATCGTCCAGACCGAATTTCAATAATCGGTTGAATCTCTGGTGATCAGTGAATTCTGCTCTATCTTTTGGGCATCTGTGGATTTTTCTGATTTTTGGTCAACTGTTTGACTCTTTGACTTTGACTTTGTCAAATTACCAAAATACCCTCACACTTTCTCTTAATGACCAAAATGCCCTTCACATCTAACTTTTCATAATTTCCTATTTTGCTCTTAACCTTTTAGCTCTTGATCTGTTGGTTTCTGATTCCTGGGCAACTTCCCAGGAGGACACCCATCTTAAAATTTCTCCAGGGTGAGCACGCTTAACTTTAAAGTTCCTACCGACTTTCATCCACCAGGCCAAATCTGATTCTGCGACTTCCAGCCCAACAGCGTCCACTTTTTCCGTACTTTCTATCCATGGCCTCTAACTTGACTTTGGACTACTGGTTTAGCCATTTTTATCCAAAGACCATATTTCCCTTGGTCCTTTATACTTAATGACATTTATGTCCCTGGCTTATATTCTTAGAAATCTCAAAGCCTTAGGACTAATCTTGATCAGGGTCTCTTAATTCCACTGATATCTCCTTTTTTTTTTGTACTTTTATTTTTTGGCCTTGTCTTATCTTATAACTATCGATTTGGCCTCTATGTCGGCTTACAGAAGAGGGTGGATATTACAGAAGTTGTCGTTGTTAAAGGCCTTAAAAATGGATCAAAATACTTCTGATTTCTAAGGATTGCACTATAGGGTGCAACACCAGGGTCGTTCTCTACAGAGCACCAGGAACAAGTAGTTTAATTAACTTGTGATTAAATTCACAGTAAAGAAGGAAAAATGGTGTTTGATTCTAAAACTTGAATAACACATGATATGCAAAACAAACTTTCTTTTTGGATTTTTTTGGATTGTGGGAATGCAACGAAAACCATGCAACAGCTATTTGATGATGAATTCCCCTTGGAAATGGTTCAGGCTATCATAGTTCGCAAATGATGAGGTAGAGTAATAGTTTCACGATAGGTTTCATAATAAAAACCCTAACAACTCGCTGGGTCAAAAATTCCATGCAATGAACTCCATTCCATGAAACCCTTTAAAAAAACTTAGTGTGTGTATTGAAGTTGCTAAGTGAAAAATCCAATTCAAAACATTGTTATCTCAAATATCAATCACAACTAGGAAGATAAGAGAGAATAACAAAGATTTCATTGAATAGGTAGTAATGAGACTTCACACTACCAAGTCAAACACAAAACAAATCAATACACAAATTAATCCAGTTTGGTACGACTGTAACCAAGTATTTAAGTACAAATTACTAGTCCTGACTCAGCAACTTAGTAATCTATAGAAGAAATACAGATTGAAACTACTACTCCACTTGTTAAGCTCTTGAACTCAAGCCTTCTCCATCTCCAAGAGGAAGGAAGAGGTTTAGCTACTCATAGTGCACAGCTCAACACTCCTTATGGAAGAATATTGATGCATGATGATGAGGTAATAGAGGATGAAGGGAGGAAAAATGGTTGCTAGGGTTTTGGTGGGTGGAAGAGAAGAGAAAATGAGATGAGAGGAAACCCTTGCATGTGGCTGCTGCATCCCCTTTCCCTTCTGTGCAACAACTATCCTAAATAGGGTTTCATAATTGTTTTAGGTCTGGTTAATGATTGGGTCGGTTATTCTTTCCATTTGGAGCCTGATTTGGTTGCTGATTCGCGATCAGGCTAAACTGAGGTTTCGCCGTGGCGAACCTCTTTAAGTGTACTTTGCCTGCATGCTTGAGTTTTGGCTGGGGCGATAGATGGAATGCGCCGCGATGAAAGATTCCAGAGCTGCTTCCTTCTATCTTTGCTAGAGTTCTGATTGAGCCATATTTCTTCACTTTTTTTGCCTGAATCTCCAAAGTATTTGATGCAATTTTGGCATATCATGACCTTTCTTGAGCTTAATTTGTAAAATAGAGTTCTTTATTTTGATTAGTTTGATTTTAGTTGTAATTGCCATGAAATATGATATTTAATTCTAATCACGAGCAAGAGATACCTCAAATCTTTTCTATTGCATTTCAGAAACTCTGGCAAAGAACATGAGGAGGCAGCCCTGGAGCATTTTACCTTGTCGAAATTCATCCTTCGCCACGGCCAATAATCAAGCATGCAGTAAAGAACTCTTTTGAGAGGTTTGCCACGGCGAATATCGTAAATCAGTAACTAGGTCAGGCTCCAAAATGGAAAGAATAACCGATCCACCTAAAAGATCCAACCCAGAACGGTTAAAAGCCCCTATTTAGGGTAATTTACGAAGGGAAACCTGGAGAATGCAGCATCAATTCCTCAAATTCACTCTATTCCACATTTTCTCTCCACTCTCTCATTCCTCTCATCTATAACCCTAGCCACCACCTCCATTCTTCACTTCCAGTCTATCATGCATTCCTATCCTTCCATCATGGGTATTGAACTGGTTATTATGAACTACTAAACCTCTTCCTTCCTCTTGGAGATGGAGAAGGCTAGAGTTCAAGGGCTCAAAAGGGGAGTAGTAGTTTAATCTATATTATCGTATTGGATTTCTTAGTTGCTGAGTTAGGACTACATATTCAAACTTAAATACTTGGTCACGGTCGTGCCAATTTTGGATTAATTGTGTATTGATTTGCTTTGTGTTTGACTTGGTAGTGTGAAGTCCCATTACTACTTATTCAACGAAATCTTTGTTGCTCTCTCTTATCTTCCTAATTATGCTTGATATTTGAGACGATAATGTTTTGAATTGGATTTTTTCACTTGGCAATTTCTTTGCACACACTAAGTATTTTTAAAGCGTTTCATGGAATGGAGTTCATTGCATGGAATTTATGACCTAGCAAGTTGTTCGGGTTTTCATTATGAAACTTAGTGTGAAACTACTAGTTTACCTTATATTTTGCGAACCATGATAGCATGAACTATTTCCAAGGGGAATTCATCATCAAACAAATTTTACGTTTTTTCCAATCTGTTTTAGTTACATTCCCAAAATCCAACAACCCAAAATGAAAGTTTATTTTATATTTCAATTCAATACAAGTTTGCAATCAAAAACACAGTTTTCCACCTTGAGGCAACAGTAATCTCAAGGTAATTTAACTAATTGCACTAAGGCTCAGTAGAGAATGACCCTGGGGTTGCACCCTATAGTGCAATCCTTGGAAATTACAATTGTTTTGATCCATTTCTAAGGCCTAACAATGCAAGTTTTTACACTTTCATCTATGGCCAGATCAAAAATGGCGTCGTTGTCGGGGAGCCTTAGCAAGCACTTTAGGCTGGCTTATGCCATTATTTTCTGTTTTTGCATTTTACTAGTTTCAAATTTTGCATATAATATAGATTTGACTTGTGCATAGTATAGCATTGAGTTTTTGAAAATTCAAACACAAATATTAGTTTCCATCTGCATTTTTGCATTAGTTTTTGTAACACTCCTTATTTTCCCCTATAAACTTCATATTAGATCACTATTGAACCACTTGGGGCATTGGATAACTTAAATTGACTGAAGAAGTGAACTTGAAAATTTTAAAAAACGTATTACTATTCATTTGGTCAATTCCATATTTCTGGCCCAAATTTGAAAAATCATAACTAATTATAGAAAAATCAAAATTGAGTGGTTCAAATTTGTATTTAAAGCTTGTAAAGTGGTCTACAGGGGAAATCAATGGTTCCAAAATTTGACCATATGATACAGTTTATTCCGTGAAACTACTAGCTTAAACATAAGTTTCTTGTTCATTATCATACATGCATTCACATGGAATTACTTAAGTACCATGTAGAGGTTTATGTTTAAATATTTACAACCACACTTAAACATAAGTTTCAAACATCAAACATTACTTTAATACATAAATGCACAACATTATGCCTTCTTGAATCACCATTCACTTTGCTCTTACCCATGCTTGAGCTTGTACCTACATGGTTGGTTGGGGGGATAATGAGATTTTTGGAAATCTCAATAACAAAACTTTCCAACACACTTTATAAAATTGCATGACAACTTTCAATATAAGTGTGAATTCATAAAAGTGCAACCTGCATCAATTAAATGCATATGGCCTTAGCATACAAAAGCACATATTCACACTTCCGTCAACATCATTTCAATACAAGTCATGCACAATTCACAACACATTTTCAAAGCAATTTAGATTAAGGTTAGAAGGTTTTGCTACCTTATTGCATTAGCTTTTCCCTAGGATTAAACCTCTCTTGATGGCATTTCCCAATGGGCTCTTCGGCTTCTCAAACTCGTAAACATCATTCGAGAGTATAATCATAAATTTCCAGCCATCACAAAGTAAGAAAACTTACAAAAACGCAATATAAACCTTAATGCTCCTTTAAACACCCTCAAACTTTGAAACTTGTTCTTATGATTTCTAATGCTTCCCAAAACTTTTTCTCACTTATACCCTACACAATTTTGCCTTCTAAACTCAATGGAAGCATCTCCTTCTACCCCATACAGATTTGGACGAAAATCTGCCCAAGGAGAAAGTGATTTTTCAAACTTTCATCATGTATAACAACATATTCTTGATCCCTAAACATTTCTCATGCATTATTTAGCTCAAAAAACAACTCTTCCTTATTATGTATAAAAATGGACAGCATCTCCCCTTAGGGTTTGAGATTCCAAAAATTCCTACAACCATCAAACCCAAGCAATATATACATCAATCTACTCCTTATCATTCAAGGAGTGTTTTGCAGCCTTTAATTTCTTCTAAATCCCTCTCTTTTTCACGTTCACCATCATGAACCCAAACTTTCAATCTGGAGAAAGAGGGGTTTAATCAAGAAATTAATTCATGGAAGAGGTAGAGGAGGTGTTGGAAATTGTGCCCTAGAGGCCAACCATTGTACATCACACATGATTTATTTTAATATATTTTCTCCATTTAATTATCATAACATTTGTATGTTTATTATGATAATTGCATCCATGAACAAATTATGAATATTATCCTAAATATCCCTAGTCGGTTATCTCTATGGGAACAAAGATAAATTAAGACCAGTATGACTTTGATAAGGTATGGAGAACGAGTCAAAGTCATAGGCACTTGTAAGAGTATAAGGTGTTGGACCGACCCGATATGAGAAAGCTGCATGGATTAAGTCATTAGCTTATCTCATATGTAATCACATCACAATGCCCTTTGACCTGAGATCATCATGGATTCCTTCATGAAAGTCACTAAGCTTTGACTTAGTCAAAAGTCACCTTTGATCGAGTGATGATAAAGGCTATGATCGGGATTAAGGGTTTTCATGTAGAGGAATGTGAGTGATCAAGATGGGATTTGTCCCTCACATTAGTTGAGAGATATTATTGGGCCCCTCAATGAGTGAGTCTGAGAAATGTATGGCCATACGGTAACAAAAAGGGGTTTTTTGTTGCTTTGATCGGACTACTCAGGGATCGAGAAAGTAATGGTCGGGAATAGGAGGATGACGTCATCCATGCCTTATCCTTGACCGAGATATCGCGTGGCAAAAGGGACGTGATATGGTTTTATGTAAGGTTATGTCGTGTTAATAATCCTTGTATGATTTGGATAGTCGTAATTTTAAGATTAGATCTAGAATATTTTTTGAAATTTGAATTTCAAGATTAGATCTAGAATATCTTTTGAAATCCGAATTTCAAGATTAGATCTAGAATATCCTTTTGAAATTTGAATTTCAAGACTAGATCTAGAATTTCCTTTTGAAATTTGAATTTCAAGATTAGATCTAGAATATCCTTTAAAATTTGAATTTTTCAATATTAATAAAATATTAATCCTTGATTATGATGCACTTTATGAGCTTTATAAATATAAGTGCTCGTGAACAGAAGAGGAATCCCATTCTAAATTTGAAGTCTCTCTTGAGCCACGAAACCCTAGAGAGAGACAGTGAAACAAAGAGGCGTTAGCACACTGCTATTGTTGGAGACTGTTCACATGGATACAGGTAGAGGGAGGTGATTGAAAGAACGTCAGCTCCTCGTGATCGGAAGCAAGAGCGCGGAAGCTTGTGGAGCTTAAAGAGACCCAGACGCAAAGGAAGGGACAGTCTCAAAATGTAAAAGGTACGCCTTCATCTCCTCGATCTAAACACCTTTGACTGATCCGTATTTGGTATTAGAAAATTTTAAATTCCGTTGCTTGTACGTACTAATCCCAATAGTGGTATCAGAGCCAAGTCAATTGTGCGTTTAGATTGAGTTTGTGCAACTGACATGTTATGTATGCTTTCTTGATTTCACATGTGCGTTATGACTAAGAATATGATGAAGCATGTATAGTAGCTGATTCTGCAACGGAAGCTAAGTATATAGCAGCATCAGATGTAGTAAAAGAAGCCATTTGGATCAAAAAGTTCATTACTGAACTTGGGGTGGTTCCTACCATCTCAAATCCGATAGATTTGTTCTGCGACAATAGCGGTGCTATTGCTCAGACCAAGGAGCCTAGGTCACACCAAAGGACCAAACATATACTCAAGCATTTTCACCTTATCAGAGAAATTAATGATAGAGGTGACATTAAAATATGCAAAGTTCCTAGAGAAGATAATGTCGCTGATCCTCTTACCAAGCCGCTTGAACAAGCAAAACATGAAGGTCATGTTAGGACAATGGGAATTTGACAAATCAATGAATTTACCTAGCGCAAGTGGGAGGATGTTGGAAATTGTGCCCTAGGGGCCAATCATTGTACGTCACACATTATTTATTTTAATATATTTTCTCCATGTAATTATCATAACCTTTGTATGTTTATTATGATAATTGTATCCATGGGCAAATTATGAATATTGTCTTAAATGTCCCTGGTCGGTTATCTCTCTGGGAACAAAGATAAAGTAAGACCAGTATGACTTTGATAAGGTATGGATATACGAGTCAAAGTCATAGGCACTTGTAAGAGTACAAGGTGCTGGACCAACCCGCTATGAGAAAGCTACATGGATTAAGTCATTAGCTTATCTCATATGTAATCACGTCACAATGCCCTTTGAACTGAGATCATCATGGATTCCTACATGAAAGTCACAAAGCTTTGACTTAGTCAAAAGTCACCTTTGACCGGTTGATGATAAAGGCTATAATCGAGCTTAAGCGTTTTCATTTGGAGGAATGTGAGTGATCAAGATGGGATTTGTCCCTCACATTAGTTGAGAGATATTATTGGGCCCCTTGATGAGTGAGTCAGAGAAATGTATGGCTATATTGTAACGAAAAGTGGTTTTTTGTTGCTTTAATCGAACTATTCAAGGATCAAGAAAGTAATGGTCGGTAATAAGAGAATGATGTCATCCATGCCTCATCCTTGACCGAGATATCGTGTGACAAATGGGATGTGATGTGGTTGCATGAAAGGTTACGTCATGTTAATGATCCCCATATGATTTGGGTAGTCGTAATGTCTTGCAAGAGACCGCTTGTGACTTGTGGGCTTATGGTGAGATTAGCCCACTGCCAACTTTATATGGGCCCACAGGGTCGCATGCAAGAACAGCCCAACATAAGCTTTATTTCTAGGATTTATTCGAATTTTAAATATATATATGTATATATGTTGAAATTCGAAATTGCACAATATTATATAAATAATATTTGTGTGTGTTAGTTTAATTTATTTGATAAATTAAATAACTAGAATCAATTTAATTTATAAAGATAAATTAAATCTATTGGCTTATTATTTGGATTAATTAAATGGATATGATTTGATCAGATCAATTTAATCCAAATTAAGATTGCAAAATTTGAATTTCACATTTTGAATTTCAAATTTTGAATTTCAAGATTAGATCTAGAATATCTTTTGAAATCCAAATTTCAAGATTAGATCTAGAATATTCTTTTGAAATTAAAATTCAAATTTTTCAATATTAATAAAATATTAATCATTGATTATGATGCACTCTATGAGCTTTATAAATATAAGTGCTCGTGAACAGAAGAGGAATCCCATTCTGAATTTGAATTCGATCTTGAGCCACAAAACCCTAGAGAGAGAGTGAAACAAAGAGGCTCTAGCACACTGCTATTGTCGGAGATTGTTCGTGTGGACACAGGTAGAGGGAGGCGATTGAAAGAACGTCGGCTCCTCGTGATCGGAAGCAAGAGCGCGGAAGGTTGTGGAGTTTGAAGAGACCCAGACGCAAAGGAAGGAACATTCTTTAAACGTAAAAGGTACGCCTTCATCTCCTAGATCTAAACGCATTTGACAGATCCGTATTTGGGATTAGAAAATTTTAAATTCTGCTACTTGTACGTACTAATCCCAACAGGAGATTGCAAGGATCAAGAATATGTATAGGTTTGGGTGTTAAGTTCTCTTACCTTGAGTTTTCTTGAAACTTTTCTCTCCTTGCTTCCATCAAAATGGCGACTTCTCTTCACTTTTCTAGATGAAAAATGACGACATGAAAGAGGGAGGAAGAGGAACATTTTTACTTGTATTAGTCTCTTGTAATTGGAATAAATGGTTGAGATTTTGTCTTGCTTTACAAGACTTAATCTAAAGGCTTGTATTAAACCACCACACATGCCACTTACCTCATTCTTATTGGTTCCTTACAAGTGGCATCTAATGAAGCTTATCAAATAGTAACTAGGGGGTTAGAGCTTGGTTACATTAACCGAACCAATTACCTTTTGGTTACTTTATTCGACTACAATTTCCACTGGTAACCGAACATTTATTCCAGTAAATCTTTTTCCATTTTTTTGGAGATGTTTTATTCCTTTTTTAATCTCCATAATTCATTTACTAATATGGCGAAATATTTTCCTAAAAATACCCCTGAAATTCTTCCAAAATTAACAAGAAACTTTTATCCTGTCGAAAATCCCTAAAAAACGTATTTCCGACGGGCAAATAACTTTTAGGGAATTAAAAATTTCTATGATTTTCAATGATACTCTAGCCCTTTTCCTTTCATAAAATTTCCCTCTAGATTGCCTAAAATTAATTTATGAATAAAATTAAATTTTCACGATTTTCGGGCCTTTTTTCCCTACATTCTAGGAATTTGCCTTAATCGTATATTGGGTAATAATTATATAAAATATTATAAAATTCACTTTATTTTTCTATGCCCTGAACTCAACTAATTAAGGTCTCCTGATACCTCAAATAATTATTTTCGACCATTAAATTTTCATATAATAAAAAGCTAGGCATATTTTCAGCAATCTCTCGAATCTCTGTTAATCAGTGAGTTATGTTCTATCTTGTGGGCATCTATGACTTTTTTTGATATTTTGGTCAACTATTTGACTTTGACCAAAATGCCCTTACATTTCTCTTAATTACCAAAATGCCTTTACTTTGTTTAACTTTTCACAATTCCCATTTTGCCCTTAACTTTTTCGCCCTTGGTCTTTTGTTTAATGACGCTTGGGTCCTTCCCAGGAGGTCACCCACCCTTACATTACTCTAGGACGAGCATGCTTAACTACAGAGTTCTTAAAAGAATTCAAACCATTAGGGCCGTGTTAACTTTAATCTTTTCGTTCCATCAACATCTACTTTTTCTGTACTTTCTATCTATAAGTCCTAACTTGGCTTTTGATTATCAATTTGGCCCTTTATGTCTAACGACCATATTGCCCCTGGTCTTTATACTTAATGACATTTACATCCTTGGCTTACATTCTTAGTAATTTCAAAGCCTTAGGACTAAATTGACCAGGGTCTCTTTGGTCCATTGACATTTTCTCCTTCTGTACTTTTATTTCTAGGCCTTATCTTATCTCATACCTATCAGTTTGTCATCTATTTCAATTTATAGGACAGGATGGATATTACATTTCTCTCTCCCTTAAAATAAATTTCGTCCTCGAAATTTATACTTCTGAGTCTTTAACTCTAATTTCTTTAAATTTAATCTTTTCTTTTGTTTCCCACATACTTTCTCTGGCACTAGCTCTTGCCAAAATACCTTTATAATTATCTTCTGTAGAATCCTTCCTTTAAGCTGGGAAGCAGGAAATTTCTGGCCCCATTAACTCGAACTTGGGAGTAAGGCTAAACGATAACTATTGCCTTAACTTTTAAATCTTAGAATATCTCTTTAATTGGGCTCTTTTAGCCTTGAAGACTGACCGGATCTTCATTAATGTTTTAATTTATTTTACCTCCAAATTCTCACTATTTTGCAGAATATATGGAAGAGCATTTCTCTCAAATCCTTGCATCCATACATCATCGATTGGAGGATCTCCAAGCATGGATTCAACATCAAAAGAGGTGTTCATTATCAAACAACTTTTGCATTTTTTCCAATCTGTTTTAGTTACATTCCCAAAATCCAAAAACCCGAAAAGAAAGTTTATTTTATATTTCAATTCAATACAATTTTGCAATCAAAAACCTTTTTCCACCTTGAGGTAAACGTAATCACAAGCTAATTTAACTAATTGCACATAAGGCTCCGTAGAGAACAACCCTCGAGTTGCACCCTATAGTGCAATCCTTGGAAATCTCAATTATTTTGATATGTTTCCAAGGCCTAACAATGACAAGTTTTTACACTTTCATCTGTGGCCGGATCAAGTTCCTGAAATGAAATAGCAATGACTTGAAGTATTGCTTTCTCATAATTAGAATTAAGTGCAATCATATCATATTTCTTGGCAATTGCACCCAAAATCAAGCTAATCAAAACCAACAACTCTTGTTTCTAATTTAAGCTCAAGTAGGGTCATAATGGGCCAAAAATTGCATTAAATGCTTTGGAAATTCAAGCAAAAGTAGTAAAGAAATATAGCTCAATCAAATTTTCCCACACTTAAACCTTTGTACTCCTGGATAAAACTTTTTCAAAAACATTTAATGATTAATGCATTCAAAATCTGTCAACCACATATACAGGATATTAGAAATCAGTTAAAGCGTTTGCCAAGGAATCAACAAGGGTTAAGGAAGAGGCATTAGTAAGATGATATCTGTGAGAGTGTAATTCAAGATATTGAATAAACGAGACTCCGTCTTAAGGGAAATGTGTTTATCTCTCAACTCACTATCTTGGACAATTTCACTCATGGTTTGCTTAATTCAATCTCTACCATATGCTTGTAATCATTCTACCTCTCCACTACAAGATCAATAGAATGTAAATCAAGAGGGCTTTGGGGTTAAAATGGATGATCGTAATCACAGGTAATCAATTAGACTGATGGAGGAGTTCTTGAATACACAGCATTATAGAAAACTACACATGTCAATGCTTCTGTAATACAAGCGTCCAAAAGAGAGTATTAGGCTTATATATTAACTTTATCAAACATTTCTCTCTTTATTGTTCCTTTTCTCCTAACTTCATACAAATTTCATGCTTGCATATAGGGATATAGTTTCCAATGCTGGTACTCAAGAGGGAATGGCTCAATGGGGTAGCAAGGGTTAAGTTTTTATTTTGGGTTTGTGTTTGGGCAAAATGAAGGGTTTTGAAATGAAGGCCTCTATCATTTTTACAAAATATTGGATCATAAAGCTTTAATTAAGAATCAAGACAAGTTCTAGATAGATTAGAAATCAAGATAGACCCATACTAATCAAAAGGAGTTAGGCCCAATTATCCTAATTGCAAGGCTAACATCTCGATTAGACAATCTCAAGGATTAAAAATGCAAAGAGTCAACTCAAAAATGCATCAAAACTGACCCTTTGTTAATAGCTTGAAAATGCAATTAACTAAAAGCTTTTATCCCCTACAATCATGGATAATGTTCCAAATACATTATACATGAAAATCATATTATGTTGCATGCTTAGGATTATTAAAGGCATCAAATTAAGAGGAAGTATTTAATTGAAATTCAAAACTAGTTTTTTTAGTTTTGCACTGATGAAACCATAAATTGGTTGCAGCAAAACATACTTGAGAGTTTGAATTAATGCTTTATTTAACAACTTTGGCCGTTGTGAACAAACAAATAGGTCGCTGTAAAAGTGGTCCAAGAGCAAACATGTAGTTCAAAACCTCCTGAGATCTTTATGAAAAAAAAATTTAAAAAATTTGAAAATTTCCAAAGTTTTAAACAAAATGACCCAACAATGAACTGTTCAAAAGTTCCAATTGCGTTTTAAAATTCAGAGTAAAGCTTGAAAAATCCTAAATCCCCCACAATTAAATCAAGCATTGTCCTCAATGATTACATGGAAGGACTTAAACAGAAGAAGTGTGGAACACAAGCAATACCATAAGATCTACAAGAATGTAAAGGAACATGGAAAACAGCCAAGGAAAATATATACAAAAAATCAACATATAAGATGTGGAAGAGCATGTATAGGCCAAAGCAAGCAATCTCTTTAGATCCCTACTCAAAGAAGCACAGGCCAAAGGTAAAGTAAGAGAAGTTTATTGAATGCACAACAAACTTAAAAACTTTAGCTAAGATAATTCCTACTGGAGAGTTCCTCCCGTACACTTGTTTTAGTCATTAACCATTAAAGTTCAACTAATCATATGATAACAAGAAGAAACAAAGAGAGGAAAGAGATAACCTGCCACTTAAATCTTCTTAGACTCTTACAAAACAAGTTCTCATCCCGGATGAGAAACATGAATTTCTTTATTTCAACTCCCTTTACTTTAGACTTTCTGGGAAGTTGCTCATGATTAATGAGTAAAGGTATTGAAGCATATGACTTATAACCACAACTTTACTTGGTGTGATTCTGTAAAATAAACATTGGACCAACAGGAGTATCTAATCCAAGAATGAAGATGAGGAAAGATATAGAGTGAATTGAGAATATCTTAAGAACAAAGCTATCTAAGTAAAAATCACAACCAAGAAAGTCAATAGGATCCCCTACAGAAGGAGTTATTAAATTAATCAAATTATTAAAATCCTTTTGTGCTTGCAATGTTGATATTAAAAATTTACAACTTTTGGAGCTTAGCACATCATTTTTGCAATCACTAGAAGATTCATCTTCATGAAAGGATTCCTTCTCATTCACAACTTCATCTGCTGAAATTTTAGAGTCCTTACTTAGGGGATCATCCTTCACAAGTTCACGCTTATTAGTTTTAGCATCTTTAGTACCATTAGATATGTCATGTTCCTTACCAAAGTTCATTTTATGCCATGCCACAAGTTTATAATTCTTTTTATTAATACAAAGCATCATATGACATCATTATCACAAGAACAAGATAAAGTCTTCTTAATTCTATATACCCATCATGTCTAGTACTAGGAGGAAAAGCATGATCATCACATAGGGAGGTAGTGACAGTGCATGCAACACCCCCAATTAAAGCTCGCAAGATGCATTTAAGTGAACATTATTATTTTCAAACATATGAGGATACTCAACAACAATGTGCTTATCAACCTCATCCTCACTATCATTGATTGAAGATTCAGCAAAGCTAGTAGTGATAAGAGGTGAATCATTCTCCTCAAATATAGGAACAATATTACCTAGATATATGGGCGCTTGAGGACTCTCTACATGTAGATTGACACATGATGCTTGAGCTTGAACTCCATGTTCACTCTCTTGTAGTTCTTTAACACAAGGATTCCCCTCTTTACCTCTAGTCCTTATCCACAGCATATAATCATAGTATGCCATAAAAAATTCATCAATATCTTCCACCTCCTCAAAACTTTCGGTTGTCCCTTGCATGAGTAACACAATGTATTTCTCCTTGAGTATATCATATTTTATGGTCAAAACACTGGTTAGGTCATCCAAGTTATGGGAAGAAGGAAGAATATCAAGTCCACCTGGTTGATGTGTGATAGGTTAGGGTAAAGGACAAGTTTTACACGATAATTGAAGTTGGTGGAAAGTACGTTGGAAATAATGGACATATAGTGTGAATGAGGAGTTGGAGATAGATAGGTAGGATAGTGAAGGGGGTGTTGATATGGCCATATTGTGGAGGGAATGGATTATATGGTGGTTGTCCTAATCGTTGCATGGGTTCAAAATATGGATTACATGATGGAAAAGGAGGCTCATAATATAGTCTATGAGGTGGAGATGATGGTTGGAAGGTTTGGAATGAGAGTTGGTGGTGAGGTTCATAGTGTGGATTGGGAAGTGCATTATCACATTTATGACCAATTGAACATCTCTTTTGATCGTGAATCCACGCTTGGAGATCCTCTAATCGATGTTGTATGGATGTAAGGCTTTTAGAGAAGCAATCTTCCATATTTCCTACAAAAGAAGGAGAATTTCAAGGTAAAATAAATTAAAATATTTCAATTTAAATAAAATAAAGAAGCTGAGACATGAAAGATGAAAACATGATATGTATGTACTGAAAAAAAGTGGAATGAATAAAGCTCAGATAGGAGTTTTTGGCTGAGGCTAAAGTTAAATTACGTCGCAATGAAACAACCCAAGAGGGTTGAACAGCTGAAAATCGAATTCACGCCACAGCAAAAAGAACTTTTAGTCGTGGTGAACGACACCCAAGCTGGTGTCCCTCCTTAAAATGAAACTTGGCTGTTGTGAAAAATGAAGTTAGCCATGGCTAAACTACAGAAGCCGATGTAGAATATAGAAGAAAACTGGTATCTTTGTATTTTCAAAAACTTAACACAATGTAAACCTACACTATAAACAGATGCAAAAGCAAAACTAGTAAAATGCAAAAACAATAAACAAATGGCACAAGCTAGCCTAAACTGATTGCTCAGGCTCCCCGGCAACGGTGCCATTTTTTATCTGGCCACAATTGGAAGTATGAACTTGTTGTTGTTAAAGGCCTTGGAAATGGATCAAAACATTTGTGATTTCTAAGGATTGCATGATCCGACTAATCTGTAGATTATAAAATTCTTGTCATTATCTAGCCTTGGAAATGGATCAAAAAATAATAATTGTGATTTCTAAGGATTGCACAGGGTGCAACCCTAGGTTCGTTCTCTCCAGAGCTAATGCGTACCAATAGTTAATAGCTTGTGATTACATTTGCGATGCAAATGGAGACCTTTTTGGTTCAAAATTGATATGCACAAAGACTAAATACAAAACAAAACTAGTTTTTGGTATTTTCTGATGAGAAAAAGAGTAAAGGCAGATTTGAATGTGAAAAGGGTAAGTGATAGTGGTTTCCTCTTGAAAACAAATTGTGCCATCATAGTTTGCAAAGGATTAGGGAAAGAATCGATTTTCGCACTAAGTTTCATAATAAAAAACCCCAACAACTCGATGGGTCAGAAATCTCATGAAATGAACTCCATTCCATGAAATCCTTTAAGAACACTTAGTGTGTGCACATAAATTGTAAAGTGACAAAATCAACTCCATACATTGTTCACTCTAAAACCAAGCACAACTAGGATGATAGAAGAGAACAACAAGATTTCATTGAATAAGTAAAATGAACTCCATTCTACTCTGTCAATCACAAAACAACTCAATACACAATAATCCAAGTTTGGCTCGATCGAGACCAAGCATTTACACACAAATTACAAAGTCCAGCTCGGAATCCGAGTAATCTATAATGTAAATACAAATTAAAAGCAAATACTCCCCTTTCGGCACTTCGAACTCTGACTCACTCCATCTTCAAGAGGATGGAGATGCTCAGCTCCTTATGGGGATGGAATCGAACTCTGTATGGATGATTGAGGCATGATAAATGGATGGATGGTGAGAAAATGGAGGAAGTAGGGTTTAGTGTGTGTGGAAGGTAAAGAAAATGGAATGTGGATATGGTCTCTGCCTCTCTTCGTCTCTCATTTCTCTCCTTCCCGCCTGAAATAATCATATTTTGTCAAGGGAATTTACAGCTTTTTTGGGGATTTTGGTGATATTATTTGGCTTTTATTGAGTTTAATTGCATTAATTATGATTAATGACTATTATATGGAAATTTAAGCCAATTAAGGTATTTGGGGAAGAAATTGAGATCAAAAGATAAATTTGAATTAATATATCTATCAATATAATCTTAGAAGATTCTGAATTCAAATTAGTAAATCTTGATTTTGAATTTGAAATA
>JANTPZ010105981.1:0-12505 GCA_025593235.1 Vachellia pachyceras
AAGATAATACCTCAGCCACAAAAAAGAAGAATCAGAGCACGACGGCGGCTTAGAGCGAACTGAGCAATGAGCGAATCAGAGAAGGGGAGAAGGATGCGATCTCACGACGAAGGAGAAGAAGGGAAGGCCACTCGCGACGATTACGTGGAGGAGACTGGCAAGTAGGGGGAGAGGCATGGACCGGCGAGCGGCGGCGTGATCGTGAGAGCTTATGGGCAATGGCTGTGCGAGGTCGAGAGCAAGAGCGAGAAGATGGGGGCCGCGAAGGAAATTAAATTGGGGAAGGGAAACGACTCTGCCAGTTTGGATTAAAAATTAATGGAAATGGAAATGGAAGGAGGGAAAGGAGCAGGATTGAAAATTTTTCCCACAGGATATTTAGTATGACAATAAAAATAATGTGACAGAAAATTTTATAGTTGGTTAAATTAAACTGGTGGGAAGATGAGTAAAAAAATATGAAAAATGATAATATTACCCTTTATAATAAAATTTATATTTGATACTTTTATTCCAACCACTCAAAAAACTTCAACCAAAAAGATGGATTTATATAATTTTTCTTCTTGATCATAAACTATCCATGAAGTGCATATTGTTAAAGTCACAACAATTCTAGGTAATTTTATATCTTTACCTATAATCACACAGTGGATACCTCATGCATGGTCACTTGAAATTTAAATAAATTTCCTCCTAACAATGAGCTGCTCATAATGTGCATGTAGTTAAAGTATGAAAAAACACTATATGCATATTTGGGAATCCATTGGAAGAACGATCGTTGGAAGAAATGCATTTTGAAAAATGACTTTTGACATAATGCATTTTATTTATATTTGGATAAATCATTGGCCAAAATGCAGTTACGTTTGGATAATACCCTTTAGCTAAAATGAATTTTTTGGAGAATGTATGTATGTTTGGGTAAATGTTGGAAAATGACTTTTTGATGCAATTACTTAAAAGGGCATGAATATCATTAATAAAATAATTATTTTAAATTGTAAGCAAATTAGGGAGAAATGAAATGATAAAAAAATTGAAATAAAGGAAAATATATTTATATTACATATAATTGAAAAGTCCAATTGTCGCACTAATACGAATTTTACATAATTAATTGGATCGTAAAGTTGTACAATTTTATCTCTAATTTTGTCACCTACATCATTCATTTTTGTTGAAGCCAAATCAGTGAACTAGCATAAAATGAGTCCAGATCAATGAACTTGCATACGGTTGGATAAAACCTCTACTTTTTGAAGCCAATATTAACATAAGCATGTATGTGGTCATGTTTGCTTATAAGGACATTTCATTATGCTGCAATAGAATCTATGGAAAGCAAAGGAATGGTACAAGAGAATATTCTATATGATATAATGTGTCCTATCGTTCTTATCTGTCAGTGTAAGTATGGAACTATATGATTCTAGCTAGTTTGCAAATTTTACACTTAACTTAGCATTCCATTAAGACTATATATGATCATAAAGTTGGTGAATTGGCTAATAAGCCTTTCACAAAACCCTCTTCTAACAATGATAAATGACTTTGATCAAATAGTAATAAATAATGTATAGAAACAAATGAAACTACAGAAAGGAAGTGCCGGCAAAGCCATGATGTAAAATATTGTGAGCAATTAGGTCCCCAGCCTTCATGGAGTTTATTAATCTCAAAGCAACCTCCGACACAACCTCATCATCTACAACCTCAACATTAAGCTCAAGATCCATTTCTTCATTCTTAAATTTATATGTATTATGCATAACACAGCATGCCCCATAGATAAGAGGCAAATCTTGTAGTTTCACTTCTGTCCTCTTTTGCAAGCAACCCCAACTTCCTTTCAATCTTGCAACAGCATATTTTAAAACTTTTTGAATCTGTTCAATCTTCTTGTTAAAAGCATGTTGCGTACAAGCCAGATTCTGCTCTAGAACCCAATCCATTAGAGGATACCCTGAAGTCCCAACAATCCATATGCCATTCAGAAGTCCTCTATTAGCCTTCTCATAAAGCGCAGTTTTTTGTAACACTTCATCGTCAGACATAGAACCAGGCCAACCAAGAGAAACATATATGAACAATCCTCTGGGATCAACAACACCCTAAACTGTAAGTAAATACGCAATTTTTTGATTCCTCTCTGTGTGCTTTGTAAATTCATTTTTCTTATAACGCCAAATAACAAAACATTTAATCTAAAAACATTTGACTAGTCAATATCGAAACCATCATTGAGCATTAGACTACAGAGGTTTAAACCAAACGTAAACCATCGATAAATCAATCAGTCAAAATAAGTCAGTGATTGAGCCATATTTCTTCATTTCTTTTGCTTGAATTTCCAAAGTATTTGATGCCATTTTGGCCCATCATGACCTTTCTTGAGCTTAATTTGGAAACTAGAGTTGTATGTTTTGATAAGCTTGAGTTTGGGTGCAATTGCCACGAAATACGATATATTTGCACTTAATTCTAATCATGAGCAAGAGATACTTCAAATCTTTGCTATTTCATTTTAGGAACTCTAGCAAAGGATGTGAGGAGGCGGCCCTGGAACATTTCACCACGGTGCAATTCATCCTTCACCGTGGCCAATGATCAAGCATGCAACAGAAGAAATCTCGAGAGAGGTTCACCGCGGTGAATATCGTGAATCAGTAACCAGATCGGCTCCAAATGGAAAGAATAACCGATCCACGTCATTTACCCGACCCAAGGCAGTTGAGAAACCCTATTTAGGGTAATTTTCACAAAAAAAAATGAGGGGAGGCAGCAGACACTCATCTAATTCACTCTCTTTACATGTTTCTCTCTATTCTCTTATTCCTCTCATACATAACCCTAGCCACCACCTCCATTCTTCACTTTCAGACCATCATGCATTCTTATCCTTCCATCATGGGTGTTGAGCTGGTTACCATGAGCAGCTAAACCTCTTCCTTCCTCTTGGAGATGGAGAAGGCTTGAGTTCAAGGGTTCAAAAGGGGAATAGTAGTTTAATCTATATTTTTGTATTGAATTACTTAGTTATTAAGTTAGGACTAGTGATTCATACTTAAAACTTGGTCACGGTCGAGCTAAACTTGGATTAATTGTGTATTGATTTGCTTTGTGTTTGACTTGGTAGTGTGAAGTCTCATTTCTATCTATTCAATGAAATCTTTGTTGCTCTTTCTTATCTTCCTAGTTGTGCTTGATATTTGAGGTGATAATGTTTTGAATTGGATTTTTCACTTGGCAATTTCTCTACGCACACTAAGTGTTTTTAAAGGGTTTCATGGAATGGAGTTCATTGCATGGAATTTCTGACCCAGCGAATTGTTGGGGTTTTTATTATGAAACTTAGTGCGAAACTACTACTCTACCTTATATTTTGCAAACCATGATAGCCTGAACCATTTCCAAGGGGAATTCATCATCAAACAACTTCTACGTTTTTCCACACATTCCTAAAATCCAAAAAAAACTCAAAAAGAAAGTTTATTTTATATTTCAATTCAGTACAGTTTTGAGATCAAAAATGGTTTTTCCACCTTGTGGCAAACGTAATCACAAGTTAATTTAACTAATTGCACACAAGGCTCTGTAGAGAATGACCCTGGGGTTGCACCCTATAGTATAACCCTTAGAAATCACAATTGTTTTGATCCGTTTCCAAGGCCTAACAACGACAAGTTTTTACATTTCATCTGTGGCCGGATCAGTCAACGTATGCATGATGAGCCCTGACGTGGCAATATATAATAATACACATAACTAAAAGATGAAAGCACTACTTTTACAGAAAGTAGCTCAAGCTTCCGAAGACATCCCTGACAGACCCGCACGAGAACTACCACTTGGAAAAATGTTAAAGCAACAGGGTGAGACAAACATCTCATCAACCACCAATTCTATCTCATTTTGCATACGAGTAAGTGCCCATGAGGTGTCAAGTGGGATTGTCATGTTATACATAACAACATAATAAAATGTCACTTAATCTATGTGCATATATAAGCATACGTATTTATCAATTTATGACATCATAATCTCGTGCTTGTATCATCATAAAGTTGCACAAAAATCAATGCACAAGGTTCATTTCTATGATCTCCCTTATTCCTCCCCAGCCTTATTTCCTCTTACTAAACCCATAGGCTAACATTGTCCTGTGCAACTGGTAGTACAAATATCGAGCTCTCTAATCAAGTGATATAGACCGGTCAAAATCCACAGCGCACAAGAACGGACCATGGACCCCCCTCTACTATAATAGTCGGGTGTCATTGCCCTATCAAATATAATTGGACCAAATGACTAACCATCGTACACCTGGTAGTCCATCACCTTATTTTCTCTTTTTATACAAGAAAATCACCCCCTTATTTCTAAAATAATCTCCCATTAAATCAACATCCACCACTCCCACTCATATCATCAAATAATAGATCTATCATGTATCATGATCAATATCACAGGTTCTCGAAGCAACATTTGCAATATTATAAAACAATACAAATAAATCACCTTTTTATTTCATAATGAAAATAGGTCCTATAAGTCAATTTCATTATTAATATAATTTTATTATGCAAATCGAATATCAATAATGGCGCTTTTCATAATTATAATTATTTAAAACCACTCATAAACATGTTACAAGCATGCACAAAGAGGGGAAAGGGGTTATCTCTTGCCAAGCAATAAAATACTAACACGGTGAATCCTAGCCCAACACCAAGTTTCTATAAATAATCTACAAAAATTAAATAGCACTACACATTAGTCTACAACTAATTGAGAAGTAAAATCATTACTCAAAAGACTTGAAATTTATTATTTCAACTATTTATTATTATTATTTATACTAAAAATTCTAATTTAAAGTTTAGAATTTTAAAGATATAATAGTTTTTAAATTATAAACCCTTAATTTATTAAACAGTCTATTTAATAAAAATCTCAAGAATACCTTTAATATCCCAAATAAATTATTTAAATGAATTTTTAATAAATAAAGGTACCCACAAAAATTTATTTACACCCTTTTTATTTCATAAATATATATAGTGAGATGTTTATATATATATTTTTAAGAATCGTACAAAATAATAAATCCACTCCTTTGTAAACATAAATAAATTTCTAAAAATACTTAATATGCCAAATAAATAAATCCAACATCAGAAATCACATTTATAAATATATATATATATATATACACACAATTTTATGGTCTTCTACAAATAAAACTTGAACTAGAGGAAAATATAAATCCCAAAATATTCTCTGATAAACATAATATTACTACAATTAGAAAGAGAAAAATATTTAGAATAACTTTCATGAAGGAAGTTTAATAAAAAAGTCGTTTTACTGACCTAAATGATCCTAGAAGTGGAGCCTTAAATTGAAAAACGCTCCATTCAGCTTTCTTTCCTCTCTCCAGTGCTTTCCCTCTCCTCTCTCTCATGCTGGTAACCTCTCCTCTCAGCTATAGGTATGTGCTTGTGTGAAAAATGTGTGTATGTAGGATGAAAGATTGTGTGAGGGGATTAATGTGGGGAATGGGTATTTATAATACCCCCTCACCATAGACGCCTAAATTAGCCTTTTTGATTTTTTTTTAAAAAGCTGCCACACTGATCCTACCCAGTTGGTACAATTGATAAAACTTTGTCGTTGTAATGCAATGGAAATGGATCAAAAGATTTGTGATTTCCAAGGATTGCACTATAGGCTGCAACCCTAGGGTCGTTCTCTACGGAGCTGTTTATACCACTAGTTACCTAGCTTGTGATTAAGTTTGCTTTACAAATAAAAACTGTTTTTGATTCAATATATGCAATGTACTTAAAGCTAATTACAAAATAAAATTTCTTTTTGGTATTTTTTATTGGATAAAACAATAAAGGCAGAATTGAAGTGTAAAAGTGTTTGATGATGTATTTACTCTTGAAAATGAATTAGGCTATCATAGTTCACAAAATATTAGGGAAAGTAATAATTTTCACACTAAGTTTCGTAAGGAAAAACCCCAACAACTCGCTGGGTCAGAAGTTCCATGTAATGAACTACATTCCATGAAACCCTTTAAAAACACTTAGCATGTGTACGGGAATCGCAAAGTGAAAAATTCAACTCAACACAATATCGCCTCTAAAATAAAGTACAACTAGGAAGATAGAAGAGAGCAACAAATATCTCATTGAATAGGTAGAAATAAGACTTCACTCTACCACGTCAAACACAAAGCAAGTTCAATACATAAATAATCCAAGTTTGGCTCAACCAAGACCAAGCATTTACGTAAAAATTACAAGTCCTAACTTAGAAATTATGTAATCCACAACATAAATACAGATTGAAAACTAATACTCCCCTTTCAGAACATCAAACTCAAGCCAACCTCATCTCCAAGAGGAAGGGAGATGCTCAGCTACTCATTTGAAGTGAAATCAGACTCTAAATGGATGATTGAAGATGTATGAGTGGATTAGGAATGGAATTGGATGAAAATTAGGGTTGTGTGTGTAGAAAATGAGATGGAATGTGTTTTCTGCCTCCTCTTTTCGTCCTCCTCTTGTCCTCTTACCCTAATTGGCATATACCAACCATCTAGGGTCGAATCTAAGAAGGTGGGTTAGGTTTATTTCCAATTGGAGTATAATCTGGTGTTGATGCGTGATATTCACCGCGGCGAACCTCTCCTGAGAGTTCTTGCTCGCCTGATTGAACTTTAGCGGCGGCAAATGTTCCCAGAGCTACTTTCCTCATTCTTTGACTAGAGTTCCTAAAATGAAATAGCAAATATTTAAAGTATCACTTGCTCATGATGTGAATTAAGTACAATTATATAATTGTTCATGGCAAATGCACCCAAATCAAGCTAATCAAGATCAACAACCCTATATCTCAAATTAAGCACAAGAAGGGTTATGAAGGGCTAAAATTGAATTAACAAATTTGGAAATTCCACTAAAATATACTAGAAATTAAGCTCAATCAAATTCCCCCACACCTAAACCTTTGTACTCCTGGACAAAACCTTTCAAAAACTTTAAAAAAAGTATAATCAATGCATGAAGAATGTATCCACATGAGTCCAGGACTGCAGAATTTAGTAAAAGCAATTGTCAAGGAATTAACAAGGATCATGGCAGAGACAATAGTAAATCAATCCCAGAGAGAGTTCAATTCAAAAGACTGAATACAAGAGACTTCCTCTCCAAAGGTATAAGTGTTTCTCTCTCAGCTCACTAGGTAAGGATAATTTCACTCATGGTCTGCTTAATTAAATCTCTACCATAGGCTTGTAATTATTCTACCTCTCTACCGCAAGATCAATATAATGTGAATCAAGAGGGCTTTAAGATTTAAGATGGGTGATGGGGGTTGCAACTAATGAAGTGAAATGATGAAAAGAAATTTTTGAATACACATAACCAAAGAAAACTAAACATGTTAATGTATTTGCAAGACTTTAGAGAAATGCATGTTCAGGCAATATATTACTTTTCTATTTATTTCTCTCCCCTTTCTTTTTTTCTTTTTTTTCTTTTATCATTTTTTTATTTTTTATATCTTTTTTTAATAGAGAGCTATGAGTATAAACCACAATTTGATCAGAATATGCTTGTATATAAAAATATAACTTTCTAAATGCTGGTTTCTAAGAGTGATGGGCTCAAAAGGGTAACAATGGTTAAATTATGTTTGCTTGTGTTTAGGCAAAATGTAAGGTTTTGAAATAAAGGCCTCTATCATTTTTACAGAATATTAAATCATAAAGTTTTGATTAAGAATCAAGACAAGTTCTAGAGAGATTAAAAATCAAGGCAGACCCAGATAAATCAAATGAAATTAGGCCTAATTATCCTCACAACAAGACTAATGTCCCAATTAAGCAGTCTCAAGAATTAAAAATGCAAAGGGTCAACATAAAATTGCATCTACATTGCTCCTTTGCTAATAACTTGAAAATGTAATTTACCAAAAACTTTTATCCCTTAACATCATGCATCAAATTCCCAATGCATTATCAGTGAAAATCATGGTATTTGATTTTCTTTTAGGAGTATTAAAGGCATACAGGTAAGAGGAACCTTTTATTTTAAATTCAAAACCTAAATTTTTTTTATTTTGCACTGAAGTTTCACTGCAGCTAACCACAAAGTTGGTCGCAGCTAACCACACCCGAGAGGGTGGATCTGTGTGCGGTGAAACCAAAAGATGGTCGCGGCAAATCACATCCGAGAGGTGAATTGCTTTATTTTGATGATTTACGCTACAATGAACAACACTGTCCAAGAGAAAAATTTGAAGTTCAAAACCTCTGGAAAATAAAAACTTTTCACAAAAAAGTTTAAGAAACATGAAAGTTTCCAAAGTTTTCAGCAAAATGGCCCAAATTTAACCTTAAAAAATTTTCAAAAATTCTAGTTGCATTTTAAAATCAAGGTATTGCTTGGAAAACTTAAATCCTAAATCTCCCCCCACACTTAAATCAAACATTGTCCTCAATGATTGGAAGGAAAGATTTAACAACAGACAAAACACAGAATTTGCAAGCAATACCATAGAATATCATGCAAGCATGCAACGGAAATCAGGAAAACAACATAAGAAACATCTATATATACAACTGCAAAAATCAAGTTCACATCAAACATCCTATACAACTGCATTCCACTCTCCTTGGAATAAAGAAAACTAGAGATCAAAATGAGGGAAGTTTATTAAATTCAAAGTCTAATTACTCTACCTCTTATTAGACAGTTCCTCTCCCACTCTTCAACTATGCATCACTGCATCAATTACTTTCAGAAGAAACATAGAGTTATAGTAAAAGAGTAAGCGAGGGAAAGAAGCAACCTGATAGCTGAGGTGGCTTACAGTTCTCTTGGTAATGCTTCAGTAAATATCCATTAACCTTCATAATAGCTCCAATTTCCTCATCTTTAAGCTCTACCAAACCGAAATTGTATGCTTTTGTGATTAGGAAAGGCCCGTCCCAACGATCATTGAATTTTCCCGGTTTAAAACTAAAGCGAGCCTTGAAAAGCAGCAATCGATCTCCCTCTTTGAAGTTCTTTCTCAGGATGCCCTTGTCATGTACCAACTTAGTCTTTTCCTTGTACATTCGAGCATTTTCATACGCTTCCAATCGCAATTCTTCCATTTCTTGTAGCTGCAGCTTCCTTTCATTTCCAAGAGTTTCCATGTCCATGTTACATTGTTTGACTGCCCAATAGACCTTATGCTCCAACTCTACCGGAAGATCGCACGGTTTACCAAATACCAACCGTATGGTGACATTCCAATTGGAGATTTATATGTAGTTCTGTAGGCCCATAATGCTTCTTCCAAGCGAAGGCTCCAATCTTTCTTTGAGGGTTTAACTATTTTCTCCAGGATACGCTTCACCTCTCTATTCAATACTTCAGCTTGACCATTGGTTTAAGGATGGTATGCAGTAGAGATTTTATGGGTGACACCAAACTATTAAAATAATTTATTCATAATTCTATTGCAAAAGTGGGTGCCCCTATCACTTATCTATGGCTTTGGGTATACCAAACCTATAGAAAATATTTCATTTGACAAATTTCAATACAGTTTGGGCATCATCTTTTCTAGTAGGAATTGCCTCAATCCATTTGGAAACATAATCCACGGTTAAAAGTATGTACACAAAGCTAAAGGATGACGGAAAAGGTCCCTTAAAATCAACACCCAAACATAAAAAATTTCACAAAACAATAAGGGTTGTTGGGGCATCTTATGACGTTTACTTACTAATCCCCCAAAGTGTTGACATCTATCGCAAGCGTGACAAAATAAATATGAGTCTTTAAATAATGAGGGCTAATAAAATCCTAAATCTAAAATCTTTCTAGCTGTCCTTCGTGTACTAAAATGCCCTCTGCAAACCATGGAATGGCAAGCTGAGATGATAGGCTCAAATTCCTCATCTGATACGCATTTTCTGATCACTTGATCACTACACATCCTCCACAAGTGAGGTGTGTCCCATATGTAATGCCGGGCCTCACTTTTGAGCTTTTGCGCCTGAGGTGAAGTCATAAAAGGTGGAGTAAATCTAGTAACTAAATAGTTGACAACATTAACATACCATGGCTCCTTAACAATTAAAGCGCATAGGAGTAAATCAAGAAACGAATCACAAGTTAAGTCAGAAGAGTCTACTCCCCTGGTGTCATCTGGTAATCGACTCAGGTGATCCGCAACTTGATTCGCAGATCCCGGTCTATCCTTAATTTCCACATCAAACTCTTGAAGAAGCAAAGCCCATCTGATTAATCGTGGTTTTGACTGAGGCTTTTTGAGCAAGTATTTAAAAGCTGTATGGTCAGTGAAAACAACATGAGAGCTTAATAGATAAGGCCTAAATTTTTCTAATGCAAACACAACAGCAAACAACTCTTTTTCAGTTGTGGTATAATTCATTTGGACTGGGACCAAGGTCTTAGATGCATAGGCTATAGCTCTAGTACCCTTATCGAGTTTCTGCCCAAGCATTACCCCTACAACACAATTAGAAGCATCGCAAGAAAGCTCAAAGGGTAATTCCCACTTTGGGGTAATCAAAATAGGTGCAGACACGAGCTTCCTTTTTAGTTCATCAAAAGCCACTTTGCAATGATTATTAAAGTCAAACTTTGCATCCTTTTTGCAGTAGCTTAGAAAGAGGTAATGCAATTTTGCTAAAGTCCTTGATGAATCGTCTATAAAACCTAGCATAACCAAGAAAAGAGCAGATATCTTTCACACAAGTAGGGTAAGGTAGTGAAGAAATTACTTCAATTTTTGCTTTATCTACTTCCATAACCTTTTGCAAAATTAAATGCCCTAAAACGATTCCCTCATTTACCATGAAATGGAATTTTTCAAAATTCAAGATCAAATTTTTCTCAATACATTTTTTAAAAACCTTTTGAAGGCTAGTTAAACCTTTTGCAAAATTAAATGCCCTAAAACGATTCCCTCATTTACCATGAAATGGAATTTTTCAAAATTCAAGATCAAATTTTTCTCAATACATTTTTTAAAAACCTTTTGAAGGCTAGTTAAACCTTTTGCAAAATTAAATGCCCTAAAACGATTCCCTCATTTACCATGAAATGGAATTTTTCAAAATTCAAGATCAAATTTTTCTCAATACATTTTTTAAAAACCTTTTGAAGGCTAGTTAAACCTTTTGCAAAATTAAATGCCCTAAAACGATTCCCTCATTTACCATGAAATGGAATTTTTCAAAATTCAAGATCAAATTTTTCTCAATACATTTTTTAAAAACCTTTTGAAGGCTAGTTAAACCTTTTGCAAAATTAAATGCCCTAAAACGATTCCCTCATTTACCATGAAATGGAATTTTTCAAAATTCAAGATCAAATTTTTCTCAATACATTTTTTAAAAACCTTTTGAAGGCTAGTTAAACCTTTTGCAAAATTAAATGCCCTAAAACGATTCCCTCATTTACCATGAAATGGAATTTTTCAAAATTCAAGATCAAATTTTTCTCAATACATTTTTTAAAAACCTTTTGAAGGCTAGTTAAACAATCATCGAAGGATTCCCCATAAATTGTAAAATCGTACATGAAAAGCTCCATGCATTTTTCTAGAAATTCAAAAAAAACTGCCATCATGCAACGTTGAAAGGTCCCTGGAGCATTATGTAAGACACATTATCTAACCCTCTTAGCTTCATTTTATGTCAATATAGAAACACCTTTAGGCCTTGAATGACTTAGAGTAACCCAAGAATGGAAAATGAAAATTTCAAGTTTTAGGGTTACTATTCACATCACTATTCACATAATTTTAGCTCAACTTTGAAATTCATAACTAATTCTAGAAAAATCATAATTGAGTGGTTCCAATTTATATTTGAAGATTATAAGTTCCTCTATATGGTAAAAATACTCATTGGGTCATTAACTTGCCCAATTGATATAGTTTATTGTGCAAAGATTCACTGTTCATTTGGTAATTTTTCTATTTTCCCATGTTTTTCTGTGATTTTTCACCAACTTTAGAACATCATAACTCTTCGTAAAAAATCCAAATTCAGTTATCTTTAGCTCATTTAAAAGCTTGTGATATGAACTATTTTTATGAAAAAATTCAACTCATTTGGAGTTCGTTTGCTATGTTTCATATCTGCCCAAAATTGTGGTTTTCACCAACCTTGTAACAACTATGACAAATCATGACTTCCTTTTCTTCCTTTTTGTCATGCTCTCCTTTTTACCTCTTTTACTCTTGGCTAACATGCATTTATAGATATGTAAAGCATGCATTCACATCACTTTGACTAGCATCCATGTTGAGGTTTAATTTTTACAAAACTACATGGAAATTCACATAAAATCATACATTAATGTACATAATTAAAATGCCAACATAAGGGCACCATAAACTTGCTTTAAGCATCATTAATCTTGTCCTTACCCTTTAATGATCTTCCACCTACATGGTTAGT
>JANTPZ010105983.1:0-10611 GCA_025593235.1 Vachellia pachyceras
CTATTTGTAAGGGAACCCAGTATTCAGCCCATCAATGAATACAAGGCTAACAAATTGAGCCTCAGTGTATATTGATTCATGACACCTAATTAAGCCCAGTAAAATCCTTAAGCCTTAGTAGATCTCTTTATAATTGGGCCGGGACAAGAAATAATGGCACCGTATATAAGTGTAATATGTGACATATTGTTGAATTATTCCAACATATACTAGGAATGATTTATGCTCTAATTGCATGTAAACAAATAAAAAGAAAAGAAAAGAAAAGAATAGAGTGGCCTTTAAATAAATAAATAAGCATTAATGCTTACCTGCGAATATAACTGCAGTTTCTCCAACTTTATCCTTTAATTGACTGCAAGTCACAGTAAGGGAAGCTTTCTTACTAGTTACCTAATTCAAATACATAAAATTATTTCAACCTTATCAACCGAGGATTGTCGTTCGGCACATGAAATTAACAGACTAAAAATGAGCCTTTTGTCCTCCATTAATAATTAATTAGATATCCAATCATAACAAATCCCTCTTATTGTTAGGCCAACAAATCAGATAGTAAATTTCTTTATAAAGCATCCATTATCAATCTAGCAAAGGACACTATGGGAATAAGAAAAAAGACTGCCTATGCCAACAAAAAACCTTCCAAGGAAAAGCAGATTCAGGTTTTCACCTTCTTAAAGTCAGCTTCCACATATAGATGTGGTGCTTTCCCCTCATCCTGCCAAGAGAAGGTAGAACCATTTCAATTACAACTATGCATGAGCATTTATTACAGATGATGGAACTAAGCAAGAAGGGTTATGAGTATGACAAATATTGAAAATTGACGTTAATAACGCTACATATATCTCAGCTAGTTCAGACTTCTGTACATCATCCTAAATAAGGGAAAGATTTGGCCGCACCATCAAGCTGCATATCAAATAATTTTTGACATATTTGTTTAGATCCTAAGATGACCACGCATATAATAGAAAAATTAGGTCATAGGACGTTTAGATTAGCTTCTAAACTACCTCTATTTTAAGCTTACATTAACGGATTTTTTCCCTGTATGCTTCTACATCACAGTACACCAGAAAAAAGCATGAATGCACCATAAGTTCATTCCACCAAGTGCTTATGCACAAGAGTGCACAAAAATAACCATAAATTCTTCAAAGCTATCAGAATGAATATGGGAAACACAGAACAGAAGCAAGAATGAGAGTAAAAAGTACAAATCATGAACTTTCTTTAGATTAAACTTTTAAACAAGGACAAAATTACTCCTAGAATAAGAAATAATATTAAATCACTGCTGTCAAATGTAAAACAAAAACTTACTGCCATAAAATTTGAGCTTCTTTTCAAACTTGCGCTCAGCTTTTGATCCTGGTCTACATTCATTAACGATAAAATGAAGTGAGATGGAGCAGTAACAAGAAAAATTTGGAGTTCAAATTAGAAAGAAAAACAGAAAGCAAGTTCAGGATGTCACGTACCTTACACAGACTTGCCCATCACCGATCCTTGTTTTAGGGTTCATGTGTCTAAAATAGATTGTTGTCTAGGAAAGTGGAAAGCAGCGCTGATGGTCCCTGCCATGTCAATTGCATAATTTCAAACTGAAAAATGAAGCCAAGAATAAAAAAGGGGGTGAAGGGAAGGGCAGGTACAACCAATGCCATCTTTCGACCTCTCTTGTTTCTCTTTCTACCTCTGCTTCTCCGTACTCTGTAGTCGCGGGAGAGTGAGAGAGAGCGAAGGTTGCGGAAATTTTATATTCGAGAGGGCAACTCTGAGAGGAGTGGTCTCGTGCAGCTAAGGTACATTAATTTGAATCTTATCCATTTACATGCAAACACCCTCTTCTTTCATCATCAATGGTTTATTTTTTTCACCACAGAGAGGAATGGTGATATGTTGCCAACATATTTGTTTATATGATTAAAAATAAGAAAGAAATGGTCGGGGAAGTACAGTATATAAGGTGATCCGAGGAAAAAGAAATTAATAAGATCATATTTTGAAAGGCTGGTGTTAGAATGATGGGTTAGTTATAGTGGTTAGTATTACTCACTATATTACAATATTACTGAATGGCTTAAGACTGTGAAAAATACTTGTATGTTCTTAGAGTGCCTCGATATGTATGTTCTCTTTAAGAAAAAATATTTTTAATTATTATTTCTTATGATCTCAATTCGTGAAGTGGCAAAGGTCTCATTTGAATCTAAGTGAGGGATTGAGGTTGTCAGTAACTTGAATGAAGAAGCAAGAAGAGGAGGTTGTGACATATAGGTACATTAATTGTCACATAGATATGGTTGATGATTGGACCACTTTTGCATCATCTACAAAAATTTATGTATAGCTTTTCACATAAGAAAAGTTTGTGTTGATAGAAGTACATTGTGAAAAACTTGATGGGTAAATTTATAGGTTAACCATATATTAGCATTATAAAGGGACTAATACTTCATAAGTTCAAAATTGTTAATTCAAAACAACATAACTAACCTTTGTAATTTTCTATGATGTGATTGGCATAACTCATTTGGTCTAAGAATATACGAATTGAATTTCACAGCCAAAAAAAAAAGATCTCTAGCACGCATTTGGATAATTTACGAGTATGGCGTAATAAAAAGTGCACTCACAGGAAATGGAGGACCTTTGAGGCAACATCTTATCGAAGATTTAATTTCTAATACATAAATTATTGTCAACAAATCCAGGTTGAACCAAAATCTCAGTTATGCTAAAATTAAATGCATTAGGGAATGTTTCATTTTTTTGGTGGACAACAAGCAAGTGGACCTTTTGGCCACATTCGGAACCCCCGGTATCCGGCGTCTTTCCCTGAGTCCCTGGCCTTCTTCAACTGGACCACGTAACCCGGGCAACCAACTAATCTGGAGCGAGGAATACACGTGGCACATCCCTTTAAGGTGCTTTGCACCAAGGGTGGGTTACCTCTACCCCCAAGTGTTGCTCCTAGGGATCGAACTCTCGACCCCTGGGGGAGTGTCAGCCGCACTGACCACTGCACTCCGGCGCTTGTGGGTGGAATGTTTCATTTTTCATGGTCACCATAATGTTAACAAACATTCGATATTATTATTACACCCTCTAAAAGAAAGGTACAAAGTACTGAAGTCTACAATATTGTCATTTCTTATTTCCATGGAATTTCATCATTATGGAAGAAACCCATGAACCGGTCAGCGTAGTTCTGGTAAGCCTCCATAAACTCACTTCATAAGCCCAATCGTATCAGACCCCTGGCAATGAAAGGGAGTCCTCTAACGTCTGGCCTAATTCCCTTTAGAAGAAGAATATAATTCGGTTTTAATTATTTCAAATACATGTATACTACTCCCTCTAATATTAAATTTAGGATCTATTTACCTAATTTCATTAAATTGAGGATGTTAGTTAAGTTAGTCAGTATTACATTTTTTTTGCAAAACACCTTAATCGTCTTCATGAATTCCCTTCCTCCCTCACTTTACCACTCCCTTCTATCTTAAATGTAGGATTTATTTTCCTTCAATTTTTTATTTTGCATCTATACATTTTTCTCTCTAGATTAGATCCTTTGATTTTTCTCTATTAGCTTCGTTAACTCCTATAATGTGTGGCTAGTAATGCCCAAAGTAGAATTACAAAATCTAACTTTATTAACGGAACAAAATTAAATGATTTAAATAATAGAGAAAAAGATAAAGATGCTAAGTTAAAAATTAAGGGGAAAAAATATAGGAAACAACAAAATAATTTCCTTTCAATTCTTTTAAACCTTTGCATTTCAGTATACATTTGCATGGTTAGACACACAGGCTTAGGCTTTCACATAAATTATGTTGATGCCTCATATTCAGAGACATTGTTGCATGGGCCCAATGCTCCTCCTCATCCATGGGCCTTTTCATCCTATGTAAGGCTACAGGTCACTCATTCCTCTCACTACTAGTTTGAACAATTTCCAACAAAATTTTAGGTTATTTTGCACCAAAAGAGAGGTTATGGTATGAGCATACATTGCGAAAACCTCGATGAGTAGATTACAGAACTCGGGATAATAAAGCAGTGTATGTGATGTGAAATAAGTTCTTTTGCTCTGACCTCAAGTAAAATGAGATGAAAGAAAGGAATGACAGTTTCATCATTCTCAATCATGTCCATTGCAAATAGCAGCAACTACTGAGACACAAAATCACATCCTTTTGCATCTAGGCAATGAAGAAGGTGACAGTCATACGCTGTTATAACACCCTAAATAGGCCATAGAGAAAGGAAACTTGGTGTTCGCTTCAATTAATGTGTCTCCGATTGGCATCCATCCCACTCTCCCACCACAAAAATGAGGTTTTTGTAGCGATCATTTTATGATATGTAGCGGTTCAAACGGCTACAAAAGTATGTAGTAATGGTTAAACAAACAGTTGCAAAATCCACCATGGCAACAAGTAACCGCCATGCACATGATCAAAACTGCTACTAATTTTGCTGGGTTCAAAAAATGAGGCATGCTGTCACACCTCCATTATCACCTCTTAAAACTTCATTAGAGACCATTATTAAAGTACTTAACTATATTCCATACATAGAATTGGCCAAACTACAAAATATAAAAACTCGCCAAAAGTTACTTTTCATTTGATAAATTTTCAGATTGTTGGGTCAACTTTAAAAATTTATAACTAATTCTAAAAAATAAAAATTAAGTTGTTTATATTTCTAAATGAAGCTTATTGAATTCCCTACAAGGGAAAATGCCATTTTATCCAATTTCTTGACCAATATATACAGTTCATTTCATGAAATTCTACTATTCATAGAGTCATTTTTCAATTTTTTTCAGATTTTACTTTTAAATTTGGAAAACCATAACTTTATGCTTACACATCCAAATTTAGAAAAATTTGGCTCATGTTAAAGCTTGGAATGTGTAATATTTTGTGCAAAATTTTAAATCATTCGGACTTCAATTGCTATTTTTCACTGTTACCTCAAATTTGACTTTAGATAAGGGCTTTGGAGCATTTTAAAGTTATTTTGCTTGCTCACATTCCTCTCTCCCATGCAAATAACCAATTCACATAATAATATATCATGCTTGGTCTATTTACATAGCACATACATTGTCTTTCATATTGTAGGAATTTAAGTTACAATTATCCATAAGTGCACATAAGTGACATAATCAACTTACACAAGCTTTCCATTGTTGGGATTAGTGCGTACACGCGGAATTTAAAATTTTCTAATCCCAAATACGGATCTGTCAAAGGCGTTTAGGTCGAGGAGATGAAGGCGTACCTTTTACGTTTCAAGATTGTCTCTTGCTTTGCATCTGGATCTCTTTAGATTCCACAATGTCCCGCGTTCTTACTTCCGATCACGAGGAGCCGACGTTCTTTTGTTAGTGTAGGATAAGACCAAGAGGGGGTGAATTGGTCTGATTAAAACTTTAGAAATTAAAAGAAATTTAAAGCAATATCAATGAGAGATGAAGGAGAGGATGAACAAGAGAATTTATCTTGGTTTGGTCCTTCTGACCTACGTCCAGTCCCCAGAGCACTTCTGAGCTTTGTAATCCACTAATCCAAACAAGTCAGGCACAACAGCCTTTTTACACTGGAGATTCACACTCCCCCTTACTACTCGTAATAAAACAGAGTCTCACACTCTCTGTTTTTCTCTTTGCTTTCAGACCAAATCTCAACCCAATATATTCAAGGTCCCAACCTTGAATTAACTCACAGATTTACAAAAGATTTTGCTCTAAGAATCTCTCTCAAAGAGTAGATAGCAATAAATGAAGTTCAGAGTGAGAATTGAATAATTTCACAGAGAAGCAGACTAATGACTTTAATGCTCGTGAAGGATTGTTTTTTTTTTTTGCAATGAATGCTTGGTGCTTTTATAGATGACAGAAATAAAGTTGCCGTTAGATAGATTTTATTTCCCGTTACTCTCATCCACCAACTCTTCGTCTTCGCCATTAATGTTGCAATTAATGCTTTCTGAGCAGCGTGGACGACGAAGCCTTGATTCATGCTATCTGTTTGTAGGTACAGCGTTTTTCTCTTCCTATGATCCTGCATTTCAGCATTTATGAGGGCAGGTTAAGTTCAAACATTGTTATACATGAATAAGGAAAGATATGGAGCAGGTGAAATGCTGTTAGAGAGAGAAAATAGCCGTTGAGAAAATATACTCGAGTGTTTGATCATAATACTCGAGTATTTAGTCAAGCATTTTGAATTTTGTGAAGTGATACTCGAGTGTTCTAAGTCAATGCTTGAGTTTTGTAAACACTTTTGAAGTTACTTGAGTGTTAACTGAGAGTATTGGAAAAGATTTTGAAATTTGATGTGAATACTCGAGTGTTAAAATCATTATACTCGAGTGTTGAGAATACTTTCAGTTGATACTCGAGTGTTAAGAAGAAAACTAGAAGTGAAATCATTTGAAATCTCTTAATACTCGAGTGTTGAAAACATAATACTCGAGTGTTGTCCATTACTCGAGTGTTTAGATGGAAATGTTGAGTTTTTGAGAAGAAGTAGCTCGATACTCGAGTGTTCAGAAATCAACACTCGAGTGTTGTCAACACTTTCACCTAATACTCGAGTGTTGTGCTTGAAGTGCTGTCTCTCATTTGAAAACTTTTGCTCAATACTCGAGTGTTGAAAACAAGCACTCAAGTGTTGTCAACACTTCTTCCACAACACGGGTGTTTCACTTCAAGTTCAAGTATTTTGGCTCAATACTCGAGTATTGTCAATACTTCCATTTATAACTCGAGTGTTCTGCTTCAAGTGTTGAGTATTCATTTGGAAAACAAGCCCGATACTCTAGTGTTGCAACACAATACTCGAGTGTTGCTAATACTTTAACATCAATACTCGAGTTTCACATGAGAGTATTCTTTCAAAGCAATACTTGAGTTTTCAAAATGATCACTCGAGTGTTTGCAACACTTCATCATAGTACTCGAGTTTTCACTTAAAGTGTTGGATTTCAGAAACATTTTTAGCCTCCAATACTCGAGTATTGAAATCAAGAACTCGAGTATTGTCAACACTTTCAACAAAAACTCAAGTGTTGCTTGAAAGTATTGATTTTAAACTTATTGAAAACATTGATACTCGAGCATTCAAACACAGAACTCGAGTATTCCTCAATACTTTCATACAAACTAGACAAAACTCGAGTATTTCAGCAGTAACACATAATCGATAACAATTTAAGCTTTATAACTCTTGAAATCATTTTGTTATCATCAAAATAAGGCATCAACATTCTCCCCCTTTTTGATGATGACAAAAACTTTTTAAAATCAGATTGGAATTATGAAGCTTAAATTTTTGAACCTATGAAAACAGAAAGAGATAAGAGAACTTAACATAAAATCCTAAAATTATAACTCAGAAAGAGATCAGAGAACTTAACATAAAATCCCTGAAATTATAACTTCATTCATAAATTCATAAAGAGTTGATACAAAAGAAAACATAATGGAATATAAAACATAATGAAAACACATAACACATCTGATTTTCTTTCTCCCCCTTTTTGTCAGCAATCAAACAAGGGGTGAAGAGGGAGAGGAAGGAGTAGGATTAGAGGAGGGCTGTGGAAGAAGCGTGGGATCAACAGGATCAGAAGAGGGGTCTTGAACAAGATCAGATGGGGGAGCCACTGAAGTCAAAGGTGGTGCAGGAATAGGCTGAGGCTCTGAGTTCAGAATAGATGAGGAGAAGTTAATCATGGCCAGTACAACATCTGTGGGTGGATCCTCTGGTGACTGGGATGAAGGTGGAGGAGAAGCAGCAGCAGATGAAGAGGCCCTGGATTCTTTGATGAACTGCTCTATGGATCTAACCCTACCATCCAACTCACCCACTTTCTTCACCAAGGAGTCAAATTTCTCCAAAAATGCATCTCTGAATATAACCAGATCCCTGGACAAAAAAGTGATGCTTGATCAAAAGTCCTACCCGAGAAGTAATCCCCTACCACCTTCAATGCATTCGTCAAATAAGTCTGAGTTTGAGCCTGGAATTCAGTCACAAAAGTGGCACCCATCCTTCTGAATTTTGTTTCCATGAAGTTCTGCAAGGCTGCCTAGGAAAATGATGGAGCAGAAGATGGCTGTGGTGGAGCAGATGATTGGGCCTCATCCTGTCCTCTGGATGTGGCAGATGTGGTCCTTCTTTTCTTAGATGGTTGAGCCTAGACCTTGACCACATCTATATTCATCCTGTGAAAATGCTGAGCATAAAACATGATAGGGTGCTCCACTCTCTCCACTATGTACCGTACCTGATGAACATCAAGTATCCTAAAGACAAGACAAAGGTATGGTACTGTCATTCTTTTGGACTTAGAGAGCCTGAATCTCCACATCTCATTAAACACCAATTCTCCAATGTTTCTCTTTTCTTTAGCCATTATTGAGGCTAGGATGTGGTAGTCTCCATAGGCTAAATGAGTATAATTTCTACTTTCGTTCACTAAACATCTAAAGTAGATGTAGTGAACTGTTCTCTGTATCACAGGCATAGAAGCAGGATCAAAAGACAAATTGCTCGGATATTCCTCCCTAGGTCTCAGCAATTCAAACATCTCTTTCTCAGACAAATCTTTTAATTCCTTATCAAATTCATGGGTTCCAAGATAGTCATTTATGTCAGCAGCTGAGATTTGAATTTTTGTGCCTCTTATCCTAGTGACCATGGAATGATGTGTAATTTCTCCCTTTTCATTTTTCAAAGAATTTGATTTCATATTATTGTAGAAAATCCTCACCATCTCAGGGGAATATGATAGGTTAATTTCAATCAAATTCTTATAGTGTTCAATGTAAGCAGACACATCAATTCCTAATGCCTTAAGTTCTTCTAACTTCACATAAATTCCAGGGCATAAGGCACAGTTCTTGTATCTAACCTCATATTCTTCAGGCTCAGTAATATACAGAGTTTTATTGTTGTAATCCTTAGGCATTAAGGGTAAAGATACCTTTTTGGATCCTCTTCTTGATGATTCTCCAGGACCACTGATCCCCCTAGTCCTTTTTCTCTTCATGCTTGAGATCAACGTTCCCGGAGATATGCTCTCAGTGTTTGAATCAGAGCCTTGTGTTGGTGTTTGTTGAGGAAATGAAGATGATGAAGCAGGAGCCTTCCCTTTATCCTTCTTCATGATTGACTTTGGTTAGGCAGAGGAAGACTTTTGAATCAAGGGAGCCACAGTTTCCTCTTCCTCGGATGGTTCCACGATTCGGACTTTCTTTGAGGATGATTGGGAGTGAGAAGGGATCAAGGATGAAGAGGCTTTTGTTTTCTTGGTTCGTGCCATGGTGCTTGAAAGACAAAAGAACAGATTTTGGGAAGGAATTTGTGTTTCGGGTGCCGATGGAACGAAGGGTGAGATATGAGAAATTGGAGAATTGAAGGTGTTTTTAATGGAATAAATGGAGGGGTTTTGACGGTTTGAGGATTTCGAACAAGTTTGTAACGGTTTGAGAGACGTTACAACTAATCGGGTGAGAGGATTTGAGAGCACTCGAGTGAAAATAGCGAGTTAGGGTTCGAGTGTTTGACAAAAAAAGGGATTTTGAATATCAGATGCGCCAACACTCGAGTGTTGTATGTCAACACTCGAGTAATGAGGTAAATTAGGCAGAGTACTCGAGTGTTGTAACGCAGAACTCGAGTGTTGAGTGCAACACTTGAGTATTGTTTTTACAGTACTCGAGTATTATCTCAAAGAACATGAACAGATATGCCAACTGTGACAATCCTTAATCTTTACCTTTAGCTTCATTAAATATATATTTGGAAGCACCTTTAGGCCTTTAGTGACTTAGAGTAACCAAAGAGTGAAAAATAAAATTTTCAAGTTTAAGGTTACTATTCACGTCACTATTCACAGAATTTCAGGCCAATTTTGAAAATTCATAACTAATTGTAGAAAAATCGAAATTGAGTGCTTCTAGTTTCTACTTGAAGCTTGTAAGTTCTTTTATAAGGAAAAAATACTCATTGAGTCATTTACTTTCCCAAATGATACAGTTGAATTCGTGAAAAAGTACTGTTCATTTGGTCATTTTTCTATTTTTCCAGGTTTTTCAGTGATTTTCTTCAATCTTTGGAACATCATAACTTTCTGTTCAAAACTCAAAATCCATTTTTATTTATCTTGTTTTAAACCTTACAATGCCAACTATTTTTTGTAAAATTGCAGCTCAATTGGAGTTCATTTACCCTATTTTGAAACAGGCCAAACTTAGGGGTTTGACCAACTTCACTTTGATAAAAAGTCAAACTTATCATTTTCAAACTTCATCTTTTTGAAACCCTAACTCCTAATCCTTTTTGGAACCATATTTGATCATTCATTTAGGAGTTCTTAGCTATCATATAACATCCATACATGCATGGGCTCATAAGACATATTACATGACATATATACATTCCATGCTCATGACAAATTCCTTGCTTTAACTTCATAAACTTTCTCCTTACTCTTGGATGCACTTGTACCTAGAAATGGTTAATGGGGGAGGGTGAGATTCGAGGAATCCCAGTAGCAAACATTACAAACAAT
>JANTPZ010105986.1:0-11075 GCA_025593235.1 Vachellia pachyceras
TTTGCATTAGTTTAGAAAATCATTTTCACAAAAACCCATCCTCCTAACCATTTCTTAGCACTTAGTTTAATCTAGGGAATTGAAACAAAGGCTCCTTGATAAGAGAACGATCCTAGGGTTAGTGCATTATATTGCATTAGTTTTAGGTAATTTTTGATTGGGTCTTGATATGATTAGAGACCGCGAGAATCAGAGGATAAAGCAAATTTGAAAGTGAAAAGGATATGATATAGTGGTTTCCTCTTGAAAACAAGTTATGCCATCATAATTCAAAAAAGACTAGGGAAAGCATCAACTTTCGCACTAAGTTTCATAATTAAAAAACACTACATCTTGCTGGGTCAGAAATCTCATAAAAAGAACTACATTCCATGAAATCCTTTAAGACCACTTAATGTGTATACGAAAATCTCAAAGTGACAAAATCAACTCCATATTGTTGACTCTAAAACCAAGCACAATTAGGATGATAGAAGAGAACAACAAGATTTCATTGAATAAGCAAAATGAACTCCATTTTACTTTGTCAATCACAAAACAACTTAATACACAATAATCCAAGTTTGGATCAACCGAGACCAAGCATTTACACACAAATTACAAAGTCCAACTCGGAATCCAAGTAATCTATAATGTAAATATAGATTGAAAGAAAATACTCCCTTTTCGCCACTTCGAACTCTGGCTCACTTCATCTTCAAGAGGATGGAGATGCTCAGCTCTTCATGGATGATGGAATCGAGCTTTGTATGGATGATTAAGGCATGATAAATGGATAGATGGTGATGAAAACGGAGGAGTAGGGTTTTTTGTGTGTGTAGGAGATGAAAATGTGTGTGGCTGCCTCTATTTCTCTCCTCCGAGCCTCTCTCCTTCTCTCCTTCCACGAAAATACCCTAAAATGGCATATACAACTGCTCTGGGTTGGGTTATTTTCCATCTGGAGTAAAAATCTGGTACTAAGCGATATTCACCGTGGTGAACCTCTCCAGAGAGTTCATGCTTGATGATTGAACTTTGGTCACAGTGAACTTTCAATTGCGCCATGGTGAAATGCTCCAGAGCTGCTTACCTTGCCTTTTGTATAGAGTTCCTTAAATGAAATAACATATATTGGCAGCATCATTTGCTCATGATGGAATTTAAGCACAATAACATCATTATTCATGGCATATATACCAAAAATCACTCTAATCTAAATCAACAACTCATAATCTCAAATTAAGCAGAAAAAGATCATGTATGGGTTAAAATTAACTCTAAGACTCTGGAAATTCAAGTAGAAAACTAATACAAATAAAGCTCATCAATCTAGATTGTTGCATTCATAACATATGACTCTACTTGATGTTCCTTTTTGTGGCCTTCAAAAGTTTTGATCCTTTCTGTACATTTGTCTAAACTTTCTGACGACCATTGCCAGTTCTTCATCTTCCACATCATCTTCCTCATCCTTTGATTCAGGTTCGTTTTCTTTCTCCTTGATGGTTTTGAGGGCCAGTCCCTTTTTCTTTTTCTCTTCAATGTTTGATAGCTCCTTTTTGAATTTTTTCTTGCTTTCATACTCAGCAAGACTTCCAAAAAGAGATGCTACAGAAGTCATTGATTCTCCATGGGATTATTCTATGGCTGTGACCTTGGCTTCCCACTTACTAGACAAAACATTTAGGATTTTTCTCACTTGAGAACGTTGATCATATGTTTTGCCAAGGGCTACCAATTTGTTAATGAGATGTGTGTGACACATTTAGAATTTTTCTAATGACGCATATGTACTAATAATGCATTTACTAAACAAAACATTTAGGATTTTTTCTCACTTTAGCATGTTCACTCTGCTTTCTTTTACGGCTTCAGTGCCTTCATATGCTATTTCCAATGCATTCCACATATGTTTTGCAGAAGGTAGAGTGGAGATTTTGAAGAAATCATCATCATTTAGTGCTGCCTGCAATATTAGTGCTACCTTTCTATTGAGATGAACTCTCCGAAGATCTTTACTGTCAAACTCATCACATGTTTTAGGAGTTAGTCCATCTTCTACCTTCATAGGCACATCGTTTCCCTGCTCAAATACATCCTATAAATCCATGTCAGTGGCAAGATAAAGTTTGGAAATTTAATTTTCCAAAAAGAAAATTTTTGGCTATTAAATGCTGGAGGCCTAGTGATGGAAGCTCCATCAGTAAGAATATGCTCGCCAAATCCTGCCATGATCACTCTTGAGACTGTTATGTCCTCTAAACAAGAGACCTACTTTGATACCAAATCTTAGAATAGGATTTGACCAAGAGAGGGTGAATTGGTCAGATCAAAAAATGAAATCTTTAAATAATAATAAAAATAACAAAGTAACCAAGAGAGAAGAACAAAGATGAGCACAGAGATTTATCCTGGTTCGGTCTCCATGACTTATGTCTAGTCCTCAGAGCACCCCTAAGATTTCCAAATCCACTATCAATAATGAATTGAGGCTTCACAAGCCTGTACAATTTGGGAAATCACTCCCCCTTTTTCTTTTCACTAAAACAGAGTAACACACTCTCGGTTTCTAACTCTCTTTCAACCCAATAGTCTTGAGGCCCCGTCCTTGAGTTTCTCACATATTTACAAAGTGTTTTTGCCAAAGGAATCTCTCTCAAAAGAGTAGATGGCTGATAATGAAATACAGAAAGAATATTGAAGCAATTAGAGAGAACAAAATAAATAATATTATATTAAATGCTCAGTAAGTTAGTTGTTGTTTCTCTGTATTGAATGCTGGTCCTTTTGTAGTTGAGAGGTTCTTGAATGTCCGTTAGAGCACTAGCTTCTCATGCTCGAGCATCGGGCAAAATGTTTTACTGTTCACTAATACTCTTTGAAAATACTCGAGCATTCAGTTCAACTACTTCAAGTACTCAAGTACTTCCATTTTTTCACTCGAGCATTGAGTTCTTTTTTTCAACTCTTCACCTCAGTACTCTCACAGAATACTCGAGTAAACTTACAAAGCATTGACAATACTCGAGCATCTTAATTTTACACTCGAGTACTGAGATTATTTTCAAATACATTCATACAATACTCGAGCAGTGTGTCAAACCATTGAACTTTTCTTTGAAAATTTTCAAACAATACTCGGGCATTGAGAAAGCTATGCTCGAGCATTGCTGTTCTGACAGCTTTATATCTGACACACTCAACATATGCTACGCACCTACTTTCCTTATCTATGTAATGACATTTGAATACTAACTGCTCTCATAAATGCAGAAGCTTATGGCATTTTGAATCCACACTCTCTGTTTTAAGTTAGGTGACTCCATATACTTTGTCTCTTTTCTCTATTTGTTGCTTCCCCATATTTATAGAAGTTGGCAAATTATATCCGTTGGAGAGGAGCATTGTATTTTCTATTCAGCTTTGGCTCTTGTGTTTTGTTTTTCAAACTTGGTCTGCTCTGATATATTTGTTTGTTAAAAGAGAAAAATAGACGTTGGAGTCTTGACAAGAAGCAAGTATTTATTGAAGAGTATTAATCTATTAGAAATTGATTTGCTTTCATTATGCCTCTGCTTCAGTGTCTGAGGAGGCTGTATAATGTTCTGCATTAAATGGCTCTGACACGAAGAGAGACATTGTTTGTGAATTTGTCCGTTGAGAGCCCACGCTGGAGAAGTATTCAGAGATGCATGTTCCCTATTAATAAGTCTAAGCATGAAGCATTTATGGGAGTGGTTGATATTCAAAAAGCTGTTACATAAATAAGGAAAGTAGGTTGTATAGCGTAGGTGAAGTTTGTCAGAGATAAAGTGGTGAGAGAAATAGTGCTCGAGCATAAGACTTCAATGCTCGAGTGTTGCTCAGAGTATTTCAAGGAAAAACTCAATGTTATGACATAATACTCGAGTGTCATATGAAAGTATTTGAAAAATAGCTTAATACTCGAGTCAGTATTAAGATTGCTTGAGCATTATGTAAAAGTATTGAAAAATAGTGTGTTTTGAAATCCTCAATGCTCGAGTGTTAAGTCATGGTGCTCGAGCATTATTAGTGCTTATAAAGCGTGCTGGAACATTTTCAGAAAGCATAAGTGAATAGGAAACTTTTGAACTCGATGCTCGAGCATTGGTTGCTAGTGCTCAAGCATTGCTAGTGCTTTCAGACAATGCTTGCAGCATTTACTTCTAGTGCTGTGAGAAAAACTTTAAATACTTGAGTACTGAGAATCTGTGCTGAGCATTGGTTCTGCTGGATGCCATTACTGGAGCATTGCTCGATAGCACAGAGAGAAGAGACACAATACTCGATCACTATGCTTTTAGTGCTCGAGCATTGGTTATATTTTCAGCTAGTGCTTGGAGTATTCAGTGAAAGCATTGCGCCCCATAAGCATGATGCTCGAGCATTAAGTTGCAATGCCCGAGTGCTAGCTGTGCTTGATCTGTATGCTGGAGCATTGAGTGAAAGCATTGCGTGAAAAAACTGATTTTTTAGCTCAGTGCTCGAGCACTAGGTGCCAGTGCTCGAGCATTGGCAATTTTTGTGGAGAAAAACTGATTCTGAGGCCTGATACCGAGCACTAGGTGCCAATGCTCGAGCATTAGCTTGTAGCTCAATTTTCAACGACCATGTCTCTCTCAATTCAACTCCAAACTTTGCATATAATATATCTATGAAAATCCCTGTATATCTACTTTCACATAAAACAAGAATCAGTCCCAAATAGATTATATATAGAAAGTTATTATGGATAAAATAATCAAAGGTCAGAAATAAAGCATTCAGTTTTAACACCAAGTTTAGAAATTTATATCTCCTTTATTTGAAATCATTTGATATTGTTCTTGGTGTCTATAAAATGAATTTCGAGTCTAGTTTCATATGAAATTAGTTTAACATCAACCAGACTTGTATTTAGGGAGATATGGTCAAAATACCAGATATATGTCAAGCTCACAAAAAATAGAGGAGGTTGATGCTCAAGCATTGGAGATCCAGTACTCGAGCATTGGCTTCCCAGAGGTCAATACTCAAGTATTATGATCCAGTTCTGGAGTATTAACTCCCCAGAGGCTAATGCTCGAGTACTATGACCAATACTTGAGTGTTGACCCCAAAAACTCAACAGGAAGCTCTGAAAACTCATCTTACTTGATTGTTTGAGTTTGTGCCCGAGCATTAACTTCTAGAATCAATTTTGAACATCCAAATGAAGCTTAAATGAATGTTTAATCAATGTTTAATGATAAAACATCTATTTAAAATATTTTATCATTCAAAATTGTTAGAATAGGATTTGACCAAGAGGGGGTGAATTGGTCTAATAAAAAATTCAGCACTTTTAAAATCACAAAACCAGAAATAAAGTCACCGAGAGTTAAGAAAGATGATGAACATAGAGATTTATCCTGGTTCGAACTCCTTGACCTACGTCCAGTCCTCAGAGAACCTCTGAGATTTCCAAATCCACTAAAAACAACAGAAAGGGGCTTCACAAGCCTTTACAAGTTGGGAATTCATGCCCCCTTTCTCTTCCACTAAAATAGAGTCGCTCACTCTCTGTTTTTATCTCACTTTCGACCCAATTTACTCAAGGTCCCTTCCTTGAGTTTCTCACAAGTTTACAAAGTATTTTTGCCTCAGATATCTCTCTCAAAAGAGTAGATGGCTAATAATGAAGCTCAGAAAGAATTAATGATGTAATATATAGGATGTAGTAAATGCAGCTTTGAATGCTTAGTGTTTTTTTTGTTCTCTTCTCTGTATTGAATGTTGGTCCTTTTATAGTTGAGAGGCTCTCAAATGTCCGTTAGACTCCATTTAATAGCCCTTTCTCTGTGCCAATGCTTGAAGTGTTCACTCAGAGTATAGTTTGAAAACTTCTTTTTGTTAGAATAGGATTTGACCAAGAGGGGGTGAATTGGTCTAATAAAAATTTAACACAATTTAAAACTTCATGGGAATAGAAATTAAAGACACTGAGGGAGAAGGAAATATGAACAAGGCGATTTATCCTGGTTCGGTCTTCTTGACCTACGTCTAGTCCTCAGGGCACCCCCGAGATTTCCAAATCTACTATCAGCAACAGATAAGGCTCCTCAAGCCTTTACAGTCTGGGAATCACTCCCCCTTTCTCTTTCCACTAAAATAGAGTATGACACTCTCTGTTTCCTAACACACGTTCACCCAAATTTACTCAAGGCCCTTTCCTTGAGAATCACACAATTTTACAAAGAGTTTCAGCCTTAACTATCTCTCTCAAAAGATAGATGGCTTAATAATGAAGCTCAGAATGTATAAATGAAGAGTTACAGAGAGCGGAGTAAATGCAGACTTTAAATGCTCGTAATTGTTCTACTTGTCTCTGTAATGAATGCTAGTCCTTTTATAGTTGATTCTTGATGAATTGTCCGTTAGACTGCATTTAATAGCCATTACTCTCATCAACGACCAATTGCTTCTGCATTAATGGAATTTAATGCCTTTGAGTCAGTCGAGGTTGAAGTTACAGAAGAACGTTAAGATCTCCGAGTCTCGGACCATGCATATGCTTCCTTTCTTATTTAATGTTTCAATCTGCTGCATTTATGGGAGCAGTTAGAATTCAAAAATGTCGTTACACAAATAAGAAAAGTAGGTATAATGCGTAGGTATGGTGTGTCAGACTCAAAGCTGTCAGAGAGAGAAATAGTGCTCGAGTGCAAAGTCTTTATGCTCAAGTGTTTGCTCAAAATATTTCAAAGAAAATTTCAATGCTTTGATGCAATGCTCGAGTGTTATGTGGAAGTGTTCTGAAAAGAGTCAAATACTCGAGTGATGATTTTCAGTGCTTGAGTATTGATTAACACTTTCTAGGAATACTCGAGTATTCTGTGCAAGTGATGAAAAATAACTTTGACCAATCACAAAACTCGAGTGATGAGAAAGTGACACTCGAGTGTTAGCATTGCTGGAAGTGAATACTGGAAGTGTTGAGATGAAGTATTGATGAACAGTGAAAGTTTACAGTTCGACACTCGAGTGATGGAAAGCTAGTGCTCGAGTGTTGATAGTGCTGGTAGACAATACTTGCAGTTGGCTTCCAGTGTTGAGTTAAAAGTCACAATACTCGAGTGCTGGAAAACTATGCTCGAGTGTTGTCTCTGCTGGAGGCTTTCACTTGGAATGTTACTTGACAGCACTATTAAAAGTGTCAACACTCGAGTATTGCAAAAGTAGCACTCGAGTATTGGCTGTGCTGTCAACCAATGCTGGAAGTGTTACCTGACAGTGTTGAGAAAAATGGTCAACACTCGAGTGCTGAATTTCATCACTCGAGTATTGGCAATACATTCAGCCAATACTTGAAGTGTTGACTTGGAGTGCTTTCTAAAACATCAATGCTCGAGTACTGGAAACCTAGTGCTCGAGCATTGGCTCTGCTGTCAGCCAATGCTTGCAGTATACACTCAGAATATAGTCTAAAAACTCATTTTCAAAGCTCAGTGCTCGAGTGCCATTTTCCAACACTTGAGTATTGACAATACTTCATGTCAATACTTAAATGTTAGCTGGAAGTGCTCAAATTTCTTAAGTTCAAAACATGCAACACTCGAGTATTGAATTCCACTGCTCGAGTGCTGTCAACACTTTGACAAAACACTTGAGTATTTTCAAGAAGCACTGATTCAATACTTAAAACTTGTGATTCAAAAACTCATTTTATAATCTTTTAACACAATTTTTGTTATCATCAAAACAAGGTATCAACACTTTTCAAATCACAGTGCTCGAGTACTACATTCCAATACTTGAGTATTGACAAAACTTTATGTCAATACCTGAAGTATTACTTGGAAGCACTAAATTTTCTTAAGATAAAATCATGAAGTGCTGGAGCATTGAATTCTAATGCTCGAGTATTGTCAATACTTTGATAAAAAATACTTGAGTATTTTGATGAAGCACTAAATGAAAACTTTGAAACTTGAGATTAAAAAATCATTTTGCAATCTCTTAGCATAATTTTGTTATCATCAAAACAAGGTATCAACAAAAATGAGTTATTTAACCAAATCATCCTCCATTTAAAATAATGCACAAATATTGATTAACCAATATGCATTGTAAAATCATTATGCATGGTAAATATGTATTGTGAAAACTTTTTACATTGTAAAAACATTTTGCTCTTATTTGACATCATCAAAACTAATCATATATAACATTCCCCCCTTTTTGATGATGGCAAATCCCTCATGAAAATATGTATGAATATGAAACATATTTTCCCCCTTTTGATGATAACAAATCCCTCATGAAAATATGCATGAATATGCAAAATATTTTTCATGACTATCTCTCCCCTTATTTGACATCAGCAAGAAGTTTGCAATGAAATGTGATGCTCTTCCTTTGAATTGCAATGATGTTTTAAATAATTTGCAAATGTATTTAAATTCAAACAAAGGAATGTTTTCAAGAAAACATATTTGAAATAAATTGATGAGGTTTTGAAAATGGATTTGAAAGAGGGAGGATTTAAAAACTGAAAGGAGCATTTGGAAAAAAAATAAATTTGCAAATATATCTCTTAACACAATCAGAGATGTGAAAAAATGCTTGAAAGATAAAGAGGGGGTTTAGAAAGGCTCATTTGACTTAGCAATTTGATGATTGATCTTTGAAGTCTATTGCCATCCTCTCTTGTTGTTTTCATCATGCTTGTGCCATTTGTGCAGATCAGATGTCATTCTCAAGATTCTTCCATCGAGAGCGTTCTTTCATATTGGCGTAGATGATGTTGCTTGGAAGTATGTTCCCAATAAAGCTTATGAGCAAGCATTAACAATGAGTCTGATAAATAGCTTCCAATTCTCCTATCATAATGTCAAATGCACTCTTGTAAGGAGATTGGTTAGCACAAACAAGTATGAAATATTCCTTTCAACAAAAGGTGTTCAAATAATGAGCAGGAGAGAAAAAGAAATAATAATGCATCATCAAAACTAATACAATTTTCTATAAACATGTGAGATGAGCTTTGTAAATCACAAGTGAATGCGAAGCTCCCCCGTAATGAATGCATAGGTTTAAAACAGTCACGAAAATAGAATTGTGACTTTCCCAAATTTGCAAAACATTTCATGATAATTGAAATAATTTATGGAATAGTTGAGCAAAAGTCAAAAGTGATTGTTGATTTGGCAAATAACAAAATGGATGAAGTTTTGAGAAAACAAAACTAATTTTGATGAAGATTTTGAAGACTTAGAAAATCATTTTAGAGAAAATGAATGTGCAACACAGTTGGAATATATGAATGGTTTCTGGGTTTTTGAAAATATTTTTGGCCAATACCACTAGGGTTAAAGAAGTGTCACTTGAGTGCTGGGAAAGAAAAATTGAAGAACATGGGCACTTTAGGAATAAATTGACTAACACTCGAGCAGTAACTTTCAATGCTTGAGAATTGTACTCTATTGCTCAAGAACTTTCGTCCAGTGCTCGAGCATCACGGTCTTTGATGCTAGAAAAGCTTTACCCTACTCGAGCATTGACATTGAGTGCTCAAGCATTACCTGTGCTTCCACACATTACTCGAGAGTTAGCATCCAGCACTGTATCAATTGATTCAATTTGCTCTAATAATCGAGCATAACTTCATTTGTGCTCAAGTACTACTTCAAAAAATTTAAAAACTTTATCCCGTGCTCGAGTATTTTGACTAGTAATGCTGCAAATACATACTCAAGTACTTGCAAAACATTAAACTGAGGTATTCTCTGATACCCACCTTTTCTTGGGTCTATACGAAGTTAAGCTCAACAATCATATGCTCTTATATAATTAAAATAATATGATATTTAAATAAAGAACAAAGATCAATAACCTAAATAATTGAATTCAAATCATTGTTTCATAATGGGTAACAATTGGATGATACCAAGAATGATGTTTTGCAAAATTCAATGGCACTTTGTAAAAAAATTGTAACTAGAAAAGGTTCCATTGATGATTTTTAATGCAATGCTCAGAAACATAAGAATAGAATCAAAATGATATATTTGCAGCTTGAAATAACTTGTGCTCTAAATGATGAAAGAAATTTTAAGGAGCAAAAGGACCATTTAAATATCAAGTTTGCTCAACCTAATGAGCTTATGCACGCAAGTCTGACACATTCAATATTTAAAAGTTAATGATTCATGAATCATGTTTTCCAAGAATGATCATGTCAGTTTTTCAAAATCTGAGATGTTCTTTCAAGTCATAATGGATAGACAAAGTTGAGATTTTGAATGAATTTGAAACCCATTTTCTAAATTGTTGAAAATGATGAAAGTCACCAATCAAGAAGTACATCAACGATGCTTCACTTTAAAAACTTATGAGGTTATCATATTAAGCATTGATTTTCACACGTTGAGAATTGTTCCAGGAGCAAAAGTCATATAATTAATAAAATGGCCAAAAGGGCCTAATCATGATAAAAGCAAGCATAATAACTTTGCTATTGATCTTGGCATATAGGAACATTCAGGTCAAGAACTTGAGTGTAATACTCATATTACTCAGAAAAAGATAATCAATTGTCAGTGAATTTGAGCAACAAAGAGAGCATAAAAATATATGAATATTAACGCACATACTCATTATCCAAATGACTTGAGTTCACACAAATCAATAAGACTCAAATGCATTGTGTTGGAACCTTGAAAATGAACAATAAGATGAACTTCTTCAATCTCCTCAACCAAGAGCCTGGAAGTACATCCGCAATCATCCCATCAATCAAGTGATTGGAGAGATGAGTGAAGGTGGACGTACCAGAAAAAGATTTAATGAAGCTCAATTTTCAGCTTTCATATCACAAATAGAACCCAAGAATGTTGAGGAAGCTTTGACTGACAATGATTGGATAATTGCTATGGAAGAAGAACTAAATCAATTTGAAAGAAATCAAGTTTGGGACTTAGTTCCTAGACCCAAGGATCACCCTGTTATTGGTTCAAAATGGGTCTTTAGGAATAAACTTGATGAATCAGGGATCATTGTCAGGAACAAAGCAAGATTGGTTGCAAAAGGTTATAATCAAGAAGAAGGTATTG
>JANTPZ010105987.1:0-10838 GCA_025593235.1 Vachellia pachyceras
AAAATTGTATCTCAAGTATTTTTTTAATATCTGCTTGCAGAATGGAGAGGCTATAATTTTTTTAATTATTATAAAAATATTTAAAAATTCAATAATTCATAAATAAAAAATAAATAAAATAGAATAAATTTAAAATATTAAATGTATTATACAAATATATTTTGAATATATTAATTATTATAATTATATTAATTATTAATAATATATTAAAATATATAATAATAATAATAATAATAATAATAATAAAAAGGGATGGGGACTCAGTGCATGGCGGGCGCCTGAAACCGGTTCCCCCTCTCTTTTAATTTGCCCTGCACACCTCCTTCTCTCTTCTCCCCATCTCTTCTTCTCTTTTATTTATTTTTGGTTTTCAAACTTTTATCCCTTCCTTCCCGATTGAATGATTCACACAACTTTTAACTAAGCTAAAGTGTGGTGCTGGTGATGATTATGAATCACCCAATCGTTGGAGGAGGGAGGAGGGCAACGACAATAGTGACAGCAGAGCCGCTATTGACAAGGAGGGCGACATCACCAGGCAAGAAATGGGAGTAATAGGCTGACGACGGATCTGAGGCTTCACACTTTAGGCTAGGATTTTTTAAGAAAAATATCTAAATGGTGTCATTTATTATCACTACTAATAAAAAAAATATAACCCGGTCAACCCACCCCAATAGGTGGGTTGACAGTGTTGTTCCAGTTCAACCCGTCCCAACTTCAACCTATGAACCAGATTAGATTGTGCATCGCTTTACCAGTTTCGAATTCCAAATGCCCGATCCAGTCCGCTTTTTGTTCTTTGCATGAAACATTCTCACATACTAGACATCAACTTATTTGGAAAGTACGAGTGGTCGAATATATAAACTTCCAACACTATTGATACAACCACTCTAGCTAACAATTGGATTAAGACCCCAAACATCTTAAGTAAAAGGATAGAGTTAAAATTTTACCTTGTAAGTTATTGTTTGAAAGATGTAATTCTTGAAGCATGATCAAGTTTCCAATACTTCTTGGTATTTGGCCAGTCAACTTATTAACTCCCAAGTACATAATTTTCAGCTTTGCAAGCTTATTCATTTCTATGGGAATATGCCCTGCAATATGGAAACAAAACATAATGTTTTTGTGAGTGTTGTATAAAAAATAAGGGTTAACATTTAATTTTATCCTAAATTTTTTTGTATATCCATGAAAATTTGATTTTTTATTAATATCACCCTAAAAGTGTTAAAAGAGGAAATAACCCGAATTGTTAAAAAACTATCATTAAAATAACCCAAATTGTTAAAAAACTATCATTAACTATTAAAAAGTTAACATTAACACTTTTAATAACCGAAGGCGGCATTACTCTTTTTTATCACTTATGGGGTGATATATTGTTCCAAAAAAACACTTCCCCGTGCTATATACGAAAACTTCTGCAATAAAATTGAACTTTAACCTTATAATTTTATTCGAAGAAAATTGATAAAAAAAAAATTAATGAGATGACATGACATCTAATCTAACATGAATTTAAAAATTAGGTTATAATATAGAAAACCCTTAAACTTTAGACCGATTGCTTTCACATGATTGAATAGTGATCCTATATTCTTCTTCACATATTAAATTAGCCTTCCATGTGATAGAATGAAATTAAAATGAGATGCCGATTTGAATGAAAAAAGTTATATTTCACTTGTGCAAATAGAATAAAAGCTTACATGATACCATTTAGCAATTATGCAAGGCATACCTTGTAAGTGGTTGAGAGACAAAGAGAGGCCTTCAAGTGAGGATATGTTAGAAATAGTTGGAGGTATGATTCCTGAAAGCTTGTTCACAGAAAGGCGTAAAATTTTGAGATGTTGAAGCCTTCCAATATCAAAGGGAATAGATCCTTGTAGAGAATTAACACTCGAATCCAAAGTCTCCAACTTAGACAAATTGGATATACTCGGAGGAATCACACCTCGAAAGCTATTATTTCCAAGAACCAAGTGTTGAAGACTAAATAAGCTCCCAATCGAAGTTGGGATTTCTCCACTTAATGCATTAAAGCTCAAGTTCAGAATTTCTAACCTCTGCAACTGAAGCAGCTGTTTTGGAAACTTGCCAAACAAGTTGTTGCTGTTGAGGTCAAGTTTCACAAGGAAGGACAGATTCCCAATCTGTGAGGGTATGTTGCAGTTGAGACCCATCTTGGAAAGACTTAGTATTGTGACTCTCTCATGCTTAGAATCACATGTAACACCAGACCAATTGCAAAAAGAAGATGAATTGGACCAGTTTTGTAAGTGATTGTAAGGATCACTAACAGAAGATTTGAAAGCAAGAAGGGCCAGTTTATCTGAATTTGTGGAATTGGAGTCACATAAACCAGGCCAGATCATGAGTAACATGAAGGAGAATAGAAAGAAAAGGTTTCGCATCATGTTGGTTGGAATATGGCTTGTCAGATTCAAGACCAAGGAGGAGAAATATCAATGATGGTTCCCCCCCCCCAACAAAAAAAATTAATGGTTCTTTATTTTCTTGCCCCTCTTTTCCTCATCCTCCTTTTTTTTCTATATTGAAAATGAAAATGTCCCTCTACTATACCGAACTGTCTGTATCATTCTCTTTGTACTGTGGTATCTTTTCATTCCACTTCCTCTTCCCCGAGGTATTTGCGGTCTTCGTCTACTCTAAATCGTGTGGTTGTGGGTTTTACACGCCTGTTAAAAGGCTTTGTTAGAGTTTGGAGCTAGTGACTGGACCATGTCTCTCCACGTCCTCTTCTTTACGCCGATCGTATATTCGATTGGATCGGGTACGTATGAGAATTGGATCTACCCTAATCGTTCTGAGGAAATTTTGTTAGAGTTTGCATGTTAGTTCGTGATACCTTAACCTTTCTTCCTCCTTATATAAGGTTTCATTTTGGCATATTAATATTTGAAAGCATATTTTCAATGCTTTGACATCAAATGATATTTTGTATCAATCAATGCTATTTTACAAGTTAAAGTTAATATGTTAGCATTCGAGATTTTTTTTTCAACATTTTAAATTTCGATATCAGCTTTTTTTGTTAATTAACAACATTAGAGTTAAATGATAAATAAATATGCAAAAATATCCATAAGGTTATATCCAAAATAGGTTAAACATCATATGCTTTTCAAATATGTAAATTTATTCATAAACTTTGAAAAAAAAGGTAAAAAATGTCACAACTATTATTCATGATATAACGCCATTACTTATTCTAGCGGATGCTAATTTTTGTGTTATATTTTTCTCATTTTAAAATCTAAGAGTATTTTAGACATCTAAAGATTATATAATAGTCGGTGCACTTAAATAAAAAAGTTTATATGTGTTTTTATACATCTACTCAACACACTCTATTAGAATTTTTTACTTTTTGTTAATAAATAAGATAAAAGGTGGAAACCAAAAGCTTGATTTTGTCAATAAATCGATACGAACAAACAAAGATAACTTGACAATAAAAACAAAGGAAGGTTGTTGGGAGTAGCATCCATCTTTGAAATTTTTAGTTTTGGTTGCCAACTGCCCCTTCTCAGCCGCCGGGTTCTTCCTAAATGTATTCGTATATTTCCTTGCGTCATTAAATTTTAGATAAATTGAGTGATATTTTGTTATTTTATGGATAAAAAAATGTTATATTTTCAATATATTATTTTTAAAAGATATATTTTCAAAAATAATAAAAATTAAAAATATAATTATTTTAACTCAAAATATTAAAATATCACAACAACGTGCGTAAAATCTAATGAAACACAATACATACATATATATATATATATGTATGTATGTATGTATGTGGAAATAGTCCCAAAATTGATGGTTTGCCCCCGCTTCCCGGAAATTTGTGCCTTCTTTTGCAACTCCTTTTCTTTTTACTTTTAAATAACTCTTGATTAGTTGGTCAACATAAAAGGACGATTATTTATGAAGGGATGGTGGGGGGCTGAAATTATATTATTGAAAATGGATATTTAATTGTTTAAACTACTCTGAAAGGTATATTCTTATTATATAGTTAGCCAATGAAATAAAAAAAAATCTTTAGCATATTGTTTTCCTCCTGACTAATTCCTCACGCCTACCTAATTAATACTATTGAAATTAAAATATCCAAACTATTTTTTTATTTCCAAATCTGTAAAGAAATATTATTGACAAATTTGAAAAATAAACTAACGGTTAGGTTTTTAAGGTAAATTAGATATATTATGTTTATGATTTTAATAAAAATAAAGAGAAATAACTTTTTGTGCTGAACTCAAATAAATAAATAGTTATTATATTCTTAAATTAGTTATCGATGTGCCAATTCCTTGTTTCACCTTGATCGTTGCCTTGTAGATAAGGGGGAGCAGCTTCTCTTCTTCTACGGGCATCACTAATATTTTTAACTGTTAGAGTGGCTATCCTTTAAATGTAAAAAGGAAAAGGGATTGCCAAAGAAGACCAAGAAGTGCATATAGTATTATATAAAAACATATTTATTAACCAAGAAGTGCAAAATTAAATCAATCTCAATTGAACTTGTTCATCTCAACAAGGTTCATTCATCAAAATAGTCCATTCTTCCCAGAAAATACAAGTTCGTTCTTAAACCAAAGAATAAGCTGAAAATCATCAACAACTAGAGATATATGAAACTGTGTTGTCTCAAGTATATCCAAATATAACTAGTTAAGTATATAAGAAAAACACAATTTTGGCTTGTAAAACATAATTCTTGAGCATAGCCATCCATCGTGGAAATCCCTATGTCGACCTTATCTTTATTAGTCAATTAAAAAAGAGAGGTTGACTATAAAATGGATTTCAATTTCTTTGTAAAAAAATAAAAATAAAAGACGGATTACGATGAAAAATTGTATAACATGTTCAAACCCATGGCTACGCCAGTTTGGCTGCCAATGAAATTAAACTACTAATTAATTTCTTAGATACCATTTTCGACAAATCAACATCAACGAAAAGTCCTTTCTAACCATCCACCTAAAAAGTTCCAAGTTTCCACCTAAAACAATGTTCCTGTAGGTAAGTCATTTCTAGGGTAATTAATGACTTTTTTCCCTAATTTTACCCTTATCTAATTTATATTGGAAGAGTGACAGACGAGATGAAGGTGGAATGATTTTTAAATGGATAAAGAGATAAAAATTTTAAATTGTGAATTTTTTTAATTTAGTGAATTTTTTATATGTGAAAATGAGGTACAAATATTATATATGTACTACTTTTGTTTCTTAATATAAGAGTTAATTGATTTTTTTTGGAGATATTAATGAAGGAAATTGACTAATCTATCAACATTTTTTTAATTTAATTTGTTTGATTTATAAATTAATATATTATCTAACTATACATATAAATATTTTAAAATATATATCTTAATTAAGTTATTTATTTAATTTTTTTAGCACCTCAAAAAATTAGATGGCTTTTTTATTTAGTAACGGAGATAGTATAATAATAGAGTGGTAATTTTTCAATTCCAATGCATGCACTTGTATGACCAGCAAATTAACATGGATACTGTCAATAAACACTTGGTATTCAACTAGTATAAACGGGGTTACGGGTTTGAGCATTGCATGCAGCAGTGTTAAAATTTTTTAGGAGAACTTTAGCATCCCAAATTTTTGACTTAATTATAATTGAAAATAATTATTTGTCATAAAAAAATTTATCAAGTAATTACTGAAATTTAAAAAAGATTGGTAATAAGTTTTATTATTTAATTTAATAATTAAAAAATAAAAAGAAGGGAGCCACGGATGACTGTTGAATTTTGAATAAGAAAATTAAAAAAGAAAAGGACAAAGGAGGCCACGGGATGAATAGTGAATAGTGAAAAGACTCGGATTATTTTAAAAAGGGGTAAATAAAATTTTTGCCATAGAAGTACACACGTTGGAGCACTGTGTATCCGGAAATTTTCTCAAGACCAGATTTGCCACGAAAGTTTAGAAAAAGCTGAACTTTTCACCTGGGCCAACAGAAGTTGTGACGGCCGTTTGCTAACTAGGATACACTGCCACGTCAGCCTCCACGCCATTTAACTCGCTAACCTTTATTAATTTATTTACATGTTAGTTTGCCAAGTAGGATTGTCATTCGAAAATGAAAGGTAGGTCTCATTCGGATGTCAAACCCCAAATCTTTTAAAATCGAACATAGAGAATGCGGTTTAGAAATTGATATTTCCAAACCGTTTTTTCAGTTACGATTTAGAAAGTGACGACACTGATCTCATTTTGATGAGAACTATGACTCATTTGAATGCGTGATAGACCTCATTCGATGAAATGAAGTTAGAGAGGCTCAATCGAATGAGTTATTGAACCGATTCGAATATGGATTTCCAAACCGTTGTTCACAGGTACGGTTTAGAAAGTGAGGACGCTACATCCATTCGAATCATTTTTATCCTTCATGCGAATGAAGTGACCGATTCAAATAAGTTCTTGTACTGATTCGATTAAGGATTTCAAAACCATCATATTCAAGTACGATTTAGAAAGTGAAGAAATGCATCCTTTCGAATTAGTTGTATCCATCATTCGAATGAATGGAAGAACCGAAGTTAGAGTGACTCCCTCGAATAAGTTATTGAACTAATTCAAATATGGATTTCCAAACCGTTGTTCACAGGTACGGTTTAGAAAGTGAGGACGCTACATCCATTCGAATCATTTTTATCCTTCATGCGAATGAAGTGACCGATTCAAATAAGTTCTTGTACTGATTCGATTAAGGATTTCGAAACCATCATATTCAAGTACGATTTAGAAAGTGAAGAAATGCATCCTTTCGAATTAGTTGTATCCATCATTCGAATGAATGGAAGAACCGAAGTTAGAGTGACTCCCTCGAATAAGTTATTGAACTAATTCGAATATGGATTTCCAAACCGTTGTTCACAGGTATGATTTAGAAAGTGAGGACGCTGCATCCATTCGAATGAGTTTTATCCTTCATTCGAATGAAGTGACCGATTTGAACAAGTTCTTGTACTGATTCGATTAAAGATTTTTAAACTGTCGTATTCTAGTACAGTTTAAAAAGTGAGGACGATGCATCCATTCAAATTAGTTGTATCCCTCGTTCGAATGAATGGAAGAACCGAAGTTAGAGTGACTCCCTCGAATGAGTTATTGAACTTATTCAAATATGGATTTCCAAACCGTTGTTCACAGGTACAGTTTAGAAAGTGAGGATGATGTATCCATTCGAATGAGTTTTATCATCCATGAGTCTTGTGTTAATGATGTAACCGTCAACTCAGTTTTTAGTCCTACGAGAAAAGAGGGAATTACGCGTAATCAGATAACGTTCATTTCCTTATTTTTGAGTGAAAACCAAGAAGAGCCAAGAGTGGCCTTTTTTTTGAGTGAAAACCACAAAGTTCTGTCCACATCTATAATTCAATGCTCACGGTCTTGTTGCTTTAAAATGGACAGTACATATTTATTATTGTGTCTTCAATGGCTGTACGGGGGGTGTGTGTATATAGATTCACAACTAGGTGATAAAATAGGTTCTATATTAATCAGAACACAGTTAGCTAGGTTTACAACCAAGTTTCATAAAGAGGGTTTTCAGCAAGTAGATGTTTTATATTGATTTTAATTATATTTACACACAATTAGATGAACAATTAGATTATGAATGGAATTGAACGTTGATCCACATTGTGCAGTTATTACTGCCCCCCCCCCCCCTTCTATATATTCTCGTGGAGGAGGTTTAGCCAGCGCCAAAGCGATTTGAATTGAGATAGACGTACGTACAAGAGGCAACTCATGTATTTATAAATTAAACTCGCGTGTTTTTTTCCTCCTCATCTCATTCTTAATATGCCAATTGACTGGCACTACAAAAATCCAATTTATTAATTCAAATATGTTTTTCTGGTCCAGCTGTAGTAGATATACACATAAATGTATACCTTATTCGATCGATTGACTATATTCTGATTATAAAGTGTAAGAGCGAGATTATAATAATGCTTTATATATATATTGGGTTTGTTTGACAACATGTTTGAAAAAATCAAATGAGCAGTATTTTTCCGTAAAACGAAATAATCTCCTCAATATGTTTACTTCGTAAGTGGTAAAATCACTTCTCTACCGTGTTGTCAAACGAAAACCTATCGTGGGATTGAGTATGATTAGGAACCTGCATATTTTTTGGCGGTTTTGCTTTACAGTCATTGTGTCCATATAGCTTTAGATTGAGCGGAATCAAATTAGATTTAATCATAGTGCATGGTGGGAATATCCTTATAGGCTAGCCTTAATCTGCCTTTTTAATCCCTACCCTGCCGATTTCGAACTGGATCAATCATCAGTGTTCCTTATAATTTAGTCAGGACGCTGAGGGGATATAATTAGATTCCCAAACACGGTTTTATATAAATAGAAGAAACAAACAGTGTGAATGATGATGATGGAATGGGCAGCGTGGGGGTATATACATAACCCCACCATTTTCTCCTCCTCTGCGCAGCCGTTGGGATGGACTCAGGGCCCATTTTTTTATAATTTAGGTAATAAAAATCTCTTTTTTTAAAATTTTTTTTATAAAAGTAATTTTATATATTTTTATGTTGCTAATGGTGGTAATTTTATTCTGATTAAATGAAATTTTAAAGTTAAATTTTTTAAAAGTTTTGAGTTTTGATAATATAAAATAAGTGTGAAAAAGAGGGATTTTAATAGATAATTTTAAACAGTATAAATTTTTTATTTGATCATCATATTATTTTATAATTATTTTATTAGAAACAATTGTTATTTCTAGACTACATGGCCAACTAAGATTGCAGTAAACACTTTATTTGGGTTATTAGCAATATTAGTAACATTTTAATTAGTTTAGTTTTCCTCTGTTGGTTGATTTGAGAATTTAAAATAATTCTTCCATTTAATAAGAATATTATTTGGAAATATATAATTTGTGTACCAATTCAATTTGAGTTTTATAATTTATTTTAATATTTTAGAGCCTATATTAATTATTTTGTGGTTTGGATGTAAGGTTTATGATGTTATAAGATATTAGGAATTTTTTGAGGAACTTTAAGTATTGAAATTTGGTGTTCTTGAATGGATTGAGTAAATAATTATATTTGTAGTGATTCCAATAAGTGAGAAATGATTTGTGAAAGAAAGAAACTGGAATTTTAACAAGGATTTGAAGATATCTTATTTATATGATTTTTGAGGATTCAAAGATAGCAAATTGTGAGAATTTTTGGAGATGGGAGAAATTATTATGGGTCATAATTTTGAAAGTAGAATAGAGCTATTGGATAATAAAAATATGAATAGGATACATAATTTGAATTGTGATCGTAAGTGGAAAATTATTGGAGGACTTTGAATTTAAACAAGAAGTGAGTTTAGTTAAATTCACATATTATTATTTTGGTTAGTATTATATTAATATTTAGTTAAAATAATTATGTAGTTGATTGTATTTTGGTGATTTGAACTTTTGGCTGTAGATTGTTGTGGTATTGTACTTTTGTTTTGATGTGAGGTAACTACTTTCCACTTACCATACATACTTGGAACATGTTTGTCAGTGATTTTGAATTTATTGACATAAAAATATTATTGTTGATAAACCTTGAATTATTAATGATGAAAATGCATTGTGAAATTTGAAGTTAAAGAGATGATGTGTGGCAATGTTTGCAAATGTCTCTTAATATATATTCTTGTGATTTTATTGTGATTTTAAGTATGAAATTATTAGTTGGAGAATGTTGTTGGATATTCATTTATATATACACACATGTGATGATAATAAATTGTGTATATGCCATGATCAAGCACTAGAAAATGAGTATTGTGATATTAGGAGAGGTGGATGTTGTTATTAATGGGAGGTTATTAAAGATGAAATAAGGGGGTAATTTTTAGTCTGTATAAAGAGGAAACAACGATGGAGGACTTCCGGTTGTACACCAGATGATCATAGGCTCATTGTACTATGAGGGCCCATTATGACACCACATTAATGTTAAGGGGAGAACGTATGGTCCGAACTTGTGCTATGTAAATCTAACCAATCCAAATCACTTGAACGGTTAGCTTTGTAAGTAGCTACCAGTCACATAGGATAACACTAACTCAAGAGTTCGATCAGTTAGAAGAAATAAGATAGGGGGAGTTATGTGACACCTCCTATTTTCCGCCTATAATTACTCATTTGATCACTTATGAACCATTCTTGGGCCTTGGATAACTTAATTTGGCCTTTTTAGTGAACTTGAAATTTTTTTCTTTTTCTTAAAAACGTTGTTACTGTTCACTGGCCCATTTTCCAGATTTCTGGCCCAACTTTGAAAAATCATAATTAATTCTAGAAAATTCGAAACTGAGTGATTCCAATTTCTAAATTTTTCTTATTAAGTGAAGTATAGGGGAAAAATACCCATTGATTCCAATTATTGCCCATTTGATACAGTTTATTCAAAAACCGTGGCAATGTCCAAATGGTCACTGTCAGTTTTTCCAGATTTTACCTCAATCTTTGAAAAATCATATCTCTCAAAATACACATCCAAATTTCGCAAAATTTATGTCATTTTAAAGCTTAGGATGTCTAGTTTCTGACTAGAAAATTTCAACCCATTTGGAGCTCGTTTTATATTTTTAACTGTTACTTGAAACAGATTCATTTTTCAGGGCCTTTGGAACCCCTTTAGCTTTGAAAACCAATTTTCTTAAAAATTCACCAAAACCTCTTTTTGGTTCATGATCTTAACTCTAACATGTATGATTAGTTTCTTATCCTTC
>JANTPZ010105988.1:0-21716 GCA_025593235.1 Vachellia pachyceras
TAGCTGCAGAAACTGCTGAGGCTATTTCATACTTACACTCTTCTGCTTCCATTCCAATCATTCATCGAGACATTAAATCCACCAACATACTTTTAGACCAGAATTTGAGATCAAAGGTGTCTGACTTTGGAGCTTCAAAACTTGTTCCTCTTGATGAAACTCATGTTACCACCGTGGTACAAGGAACTCTTGGATACTTGGATCCAGAGTACCTCCACATCGGTCAATTGAATGAGAATAGTGATGTTTACAGCTTTGACGTCGTGCTTGTGGAGTTACTCACTGGTAATAAAGCAGTTGAATTTAGCAGGCCGGAATAGAAAAATTTGGCAATGCATTTTGTGTCTTCAATGAAAGAAGACAACCTATGGAAAATTCTTGATAGACGAGTGTTAGATAAAAATAATGCAAATCAGCTTAAAGAAGTAGCCCTATTAGCAAGGAGATGCATAAGAGTAAAAGGAGAGGAAAGGCCTACTATGAAAGAAGTAGCAAATGAGCTGGAAGGTATGATTGTAATGGAAAAGCATGCCCGGTTGAAACGTAAAGATGTTATGTTTGAAGAAAGTGAATACTTACTTGGTCATGTTCCTGATGTATATAAGGCAAATGGTACTGGTACTTCAGCTTCCTATAATAGCATAGTGAAGGAGATTGCATCAGAGATTGCAGATGGACGATGATCATTTGACGTGTTTAAATGGAGTGTGTTTGAGATTTGAGTTGTTTCATATATTGATATTATATATATATGGATGTCCATAAACTCTTGACCTTCTATATCTCATTCATAGTAACATCTCTCATAAATAGCTTTGAGGGATTTGTATTTTATAACAAAATGGTTACATATTGTGCACTCATAGGAATTAATGTTGTTATTTTTTCTATGTAATATTTAGTTGAGTTGAAGACGTGTATATATATATATATATGAAAGCCATGTAATACATAGAGATAAAAGTGAATGAGAACCTCCCCCTCTTTGTCTCCAATTCTCTCTTGCCTCTCTTGTCTACTCATCTCTTTTATATCAAACCCTTTATTTTATAACAGTTTTACTTATTTTTATCATGAAACTGTAAATTACAGTTGTTGAAGCTTTTCTTTTCAGAAAGAAACAGAGAGAAAGCAATGTTTCTCAAATCTGATGCACTGCATGAATAGTGCTAAGAATCATGTATTTATATTACACGATGTATCATGCTAACAGTCATGCATTTGTGGGGTATCTAACAGAGCCTAACAGAAATCCATCACGCATGCAGTCTGAGTAACTGAAGAATATTTTCTGTTATTACATGTACAAATACACAAATACCCTTTCCTTTCATAATGCATAATTATAATTTAACTCTTCCCCTCAAGCGAGAGGGCGCCACTGCCAAGCCGAGCTTGCTCTTCAGGAACTGAAAATGCGACAAAGATAGTGGCTTAGTCAAGCAATTAGCAATCTGGAACCTTGAAGGAATATACTTGACTTCAATGGAACCAGATTGAACCAGATCCCTTATAAAGTGAATATCTATCTCGATATGCTTGCTTCGAGCATGCTGAACAGGATTTGAGGCTAAGGCTCTTGTACTCAAGTTATCACACCATAATACAGAAGGCCTTTTCAAAAATAAACCAATTTCATAGAGCAGAGAGGTTAGCCACTTAATTTCAGCAGAACCATCAACAAGACTTCTATATTCTGATTCAGCACTTGACCAGGATACAACTTTTTGTTTTCTTGAAGACCAGGAAATTAATGAGTTATCTAGAAACACACACACATTCCTCCTATAGATCTTCTATCATCCACATCACATGCCCAATCAGCATCAGTATAGGCAAACAACTGTAAATTTCTTACTGGTTTAATATGTAAACCAAGACTAAATGTGCCCTTCAAATATCTAAGAACATGTTTCACAGCCTGATAATGACTTGTCCGGGGTTGAGACAGAAATTGACTTAATTTATTTACTGCATATGCAATATCAGGACATGTAGTAGTAAGATATTGTAAAGAGCCTACTGCTTGTCTATATTCTGTAGGGTTAGCCAACAATTCACCATCAGTAGCAGAGATTAGTCTACCTGTGACCATGGGCGTACTAACTGGTGCACAGTTAGTCATGTTGAATTTTTTCAACAGATCAATTATGGATTTTGCTTGATTAAGAAAAATGCCCTGATTGTTCCAATACACTTTCAAGCCAAGGAAGTAATATAGTGGCCCCAGATCTTTCAAAGAGAATGTCCTGTCTAGTTTGTGTACGAAATCATTTACATAACCATGGTCATTGCCAGTAATAAGAATATCGTTAACATATACTAAGATGAAGACAACTAATTTCTTTGTTCAAAGCATAAAGAGGGAGATATCACTCTTCACGTTCCTAAATCCCCAGTTCAATAGAGTCAGCCTTAACCGATCAAACCAAGCTCTGGGAGCTTGACACAAATCATAAATTACTTTAATTAACTTACAAACATGGGTAGGTTGTTGCTTGTCGATAAATCCTTCTGGCTGATGCATATAGACCTCTTCCTGGAGATATCCGTTGAAGAATGTGTTGTTGACATCGAGTTGATGAATCTCCCAATTGTAGGTGACAACAACCAACAGGATGACTCGAACAGTAGTAGCTTTAATCACCGGGCTGAACGTCTCACCAAAATCGACGCCAGGTGTCTGCTGAAAACCTTTCACGACAAGACGTGCTTTGTGCTTTAGGATAGATCTATCAGCTCTAGTCTTGAACACCCATTTATTATCTATCAGCTTCTGATTTGTGAATGGCACAAGAGTCCAGGTCTGATTTTGGTGCAGAGCTTGAAGCTCAGCTTCCATGGCAGCAGACCACTCAGGCAACGCCAGTGCATCATGAACTGATTGAGGCTCTGAGCTTCGAGTTAAGGTAACTGGATCTTTCTTTTCAAGCAGCCCAACATAGGGATATTTGGGGCGTGTGATACCACACTTGGCCCAAGTGAGCATGTGATGTTGATTTGTGGGCTCTGCAGGAACTAGATCAGTTTGGGTTGGAGATCTTGATACTGATAAGGTCTGAGAATTATCAGTCACACTTGGTGACTTATTTTCTTCAACACAATGTACTGGCTGCACCTGCTCAGTCAACGACAATGACGTCTGTTCAGACTCCGCAGTTCTCGATTTCTCAGGATGCTGTTCTTCATGTAAGTCTTGAGTTAAAAGAATCGTATAAGGCATATCGATCCCCCCTGAGTTTTATTGACACTGAGAAATGGAGCACGCAAATCCAGTGGAGAAAGGAAATACCATTATATCAAAAACAACATGCTGTGAAATGAAAATCCTTCCTGATTCGCTAAGGCATTTGTAACCCTTCTGTTGAGCTGCAGAACCAAGATAGACGCATTTCTTGCTACGAAATTCCAGCTTGTGTGCGTTGTAAAGTCTCAGGCACGGGTAACAAGCACAACCGAATGGCTTAAGCTCTAAGTAGCTAGGCTCTGTTCCTTGGAGCAAAAACAGGGGAGTCTAATCCTACAAAACACCAATGGGCAAACGGTTAATCAAGAAAACTACCATTTGGAAAGCTTCCACCCAGTATTTTAAGGGCATATGGCCATGCACTAAGAGTGTTAATCCTGTTTCCACAATGTGCCTGTGCTTGCGTTCTGCTCTGCCATTCTGAACTGTCGTGTACGGACAAGTGTACCGAAGTTGAATGCCTTCCTCTTGAGCAATGGAGGCGATGGGTTTAAATTCAGTACAGTTATCGCATTGTATAGCTTTGATCTTCATATTATATTGGTTTTCAATATAGGCTTTGAAATGTTTGAAGGCTGTTAATGTTTCTGATTTATGTCTCAACGGATAAAACCATGTGAAGCGACTATAGTCATCCAAAAAATGTATGTAAAACCGATGCCCACTAGAGGACTATATTGGAGTAGGCCCTCACACGTCTGTATGAATCAATTCAAATGGAGAAGAAGCTTGAGACATGGAATTAGGAAATGGTAGACGTTTTGATTTCCCTAACTGACAAGCTTCACAAATGGATTCATTCTCAACTGGAATTGAAACATTACAATGTCTCAAAATTTGATTTAAAATCTTAGTGCTAGGATGGCCCAAGGTATGATGCCATCTTCTAAATTTCTTTAAACAAGACTCCGATGTATGTGCCGTGAAAACTCTTGGTCTAGGTTGATCATTGGGTTCCGTGTTCGTGCTTGCTGTCATTGGGTAGAGCCCTTCCTTTGATTTCCCCCGCAGCAGCAACATTCCTGTGCTCTTGTCCTTCACATCACAGTGAGCATTAGTGAAATCTACAGAAACAGGGTTATCTTGGACTAACTTGTGAACACTCATCAGATTTTTGTTGGCTAAAGGAATATACAACACATCCTTAAGAACAAGGTCAGAACTATTATAAGAAATAGAGGTGGAACCAATACCCATAATCAAGTTTCTCTCACCGGTGCACGTAGTAAGTTGGGACTTACCAATGGGAAAAACCTGATCGAGTTGCTCCGAATGTGGAGTAACGTGATAGTTGGCTCCGCTGTCCATGTACCAGGCTGGGTCGATCACAGATTGTGGATATGCATTGTGAGCTTGAGGTGAGTGATAAGCCGGTAGATCTTCACAATAGTAACAATTTGCAGTTGTATGGCCAAGGCGTTGACAGTGGCTGCAAAAAGGTTGATTACCTTGTCGACCACGGAAGTGTCCTAAACCCCGAGAATGTCTAAAGCCTTCACACCATCCTCTGGATCGACCTGAGTCACGATAACTGTCACCAGGGTGCTCATTTCGTTGAGCAAAGTTAACAACGGTTGAATACTTAAGGCAGAGAAATGATTCAACTGATCCAAGCGAGTTTCAAATGCCAGGAGAGCACTCTGAGCTTCTATCCAAGTCAAGTCTGGCATATCCATCAGCTTGACAACGATCACGTTATGCTAAGCATCTAAGCCATTGAGAGTATGAAGAATCAGATCTTCGGTAGCTAGGGGACATCCTATAAGTGCAAGCTCATCGGAGAACCCCTTCATCTTGGTCAGGTATGCATCCATCTTAAGTGAGATTTTACGAGTGTTATGCAGTTCATTTTTCACGACATGACACAAGCTTTAGTGGACGCGCATGTGAGAGAGCAAGCTTCATTCCAGAGTTCAAACGCTGAGCGACAGTGAAGAAGTTGAGCACCTACATCTTGCGTCATCGTGTTGTGTAGCCAGCCAATGAGCATACGGTCCACGGCAAACCAGTCATTGTAATCGGGGTTCAGCTTTGGTCCCGCAGCATCGGGAACAAACTTGGGAGGTGCACGTGTTATACCATCAATATGACCTTCTAGGCGATTTCCTTCAATCAGTGGACGAACAATCGATTCCCAGACTAGATAGTTGGATCGATCCAACTTGATCGCAGAAGTTTGACTGGAAGAACTGAAGAGAAGATAGGTCTTTAGAGAGATAGATGATACAGATTCAACTGAAGAAGAAGATGACGACAACATGATCGAGCACGCAATGCTCTGATACCAAGAAAGAAAACAGAGAGAAAGCAATGTTGCTCAAATCTGATGCACTGCATGAATAATGCTCAGAATCATGTATTTATATTACACGATGTATCATGCTAACAGTCATGCATTTGTGGGGTATCTAATAGAGCCTAACAGAAATCCACCACGCATGCAGTCTGAGTAAATGAAAAATATTTTCTGTTATTACATCTACAAATACACAAATACCCTTTCCTTCCATAATGCATAATTATAATTTAAATTTTTCTCTCTCGTAAGTAGATAGTCTGCCAACAAAATAAAACATGTATTGGTTTGGTTTGCTCATAAAGTGTTTTTTCTATATATAGAGTTTGATTTGTCATCTTGAATTCTTGATTTTAGTATAAATTGTTGTTTAACCTATTCATCTTTCTTACTTGATGTTTAACGTCATTGAGCATCCCCTGTTGAAGTCTTGAAATTTAGTTTTTACCTATGGTCTTTAAATAAGTTGGACTGTACAGTAAATCTTATATTAAAATTGAAAATGGTATTCAAAATCATAATAGTTTTACTGTAAATTAGCTCTTAGTATAAATGAGATTTCTTTTGTCCATTTTCTTCTTGGCAATCATTAATTGATCAATGTATGTAATAACACGACCTACTTCAGAAAATTTTCCTTAAATAATTGAGAGGCTTAATGTTATGTGCCATGTCATGAAGGTCCGAGTAGAGTATTTAACACAACTGTATATCCAAGATTTAGAAGCTAAGAGGCCACTAGCAGATAAAATATATAGCACACCTTAATGATTAAAAAAACAGAAACACACACACACACATTTATGTATGCATCTCTCTCTTATGCGCCTGAGAGACTTCCCCGAGCTAGCTAGCTCCCCGGAAGAGAGACAAAACTTTGATGGACAGAAGCTACATATCTATCAATATAGTCATAGCAGTTATAACAATGAGGTTAGGGTTGATAGTGGTGGTGAAGAAGAGATCAGAAGAAAGAATCAAGAGGCTTCTCAGATTGGCTGAATCTCACATGGTGATTGGAGATTGCTTCGTATGTTCCACAACAACCTCCCAAAGGTGTCATCGTTGCAAACTTGCCAGATATTGATAATTAACTACGTTTGACTCTTATTCCAAACATATGATTTTCTTCCTCTTTTTCTTTCTTTCTTTTTCTCCCCAGAAAATGATAGGTGTAATATCCCAAATTGCGTAAACATGATAAAGGCCAAACTGATAAATTACGAAAGGATTTAAGACCCAGATATAAGGAAAACTATAAAGGAAAATAGCTAGAGGAAAGAAAGATCATAATTGACTAAGTCCCGAGTCTTGAGGATTCTAAGTAAAAATGACTAAGGGGCAAAATGGTCATTTGGCCTAAATGACAAGGGTAAAATTGTCATTTTAATTAAAAAGGCCTAGAACATAAAATGTCATCAAATAATAAGGACATTTTGGTAATTTAGTCAAAAGTCAACAAAAAAGTCAAAGTTGACAAAAAAATCAAAGTCAACCCCAAAATCAAAAGTTGACCAAAAATGTCAAATTCAACCAAGGGTAAGGTTGGAATTAAGAAAAATTAGAAAAAGTGATGACATTTTGGTAAATATGAGAAAGATAAGGAAGCTAGTGGCATTTTGGTAAATATGTGTAAAATATAAAGAGTAATGGCATTTTCGTAATTAAGGATTTTTAGAGGACTAAAAAACTGAGAAATAATTATTCGAGGTAGCAGGAGTCCTCAAATGCCAGAGACCCGAACTGAGAAAAGTTTAGTTCGATTATAAAGTAATTAATAAAATTATTACCCAGTATCCGGTGCGGGCAGTTTCCAAGTACGGAGATCAATAGTGCTCGAAAGCCCCGAAAAAGGATTTTCTTAGAAAATTAATTACAGAAAATCCGGGAAGAATTTTGAGGAACAGAAAAGGGCTGGAGTATCAGGGGAAATATATAAATTTTCCATGCTCTTAAGTCAAATTGGCCGCCGGGAGCACGTTTTACAGTGTTGCACGCAAATCGAGGAATCCTGACGAGTTACGAGGAAAACCCCGGAGATGCTTTGGGCTAAGGATGATGCCACCTAGGCAAGGAGGCCTAGGGAATGGTGCCACATGAGAGATAAAGTCTCCAGAAAAGTAAAAAGATAGTTACCCGAGTAAATGTTACTTTACGGAAATGTGTGCCACTGGATCAAGTAACTGGATGGGCAGAGGCCCGGTGAGCCCAAACAAGCTAATAAAGGAAGGCATAAATCACTTTTCCCTAAGAAAATAAAGAGAGGACAAGTGGCACCATAACAATCACACAAACTCCAACTTGGTCCCCAAGTTTCATTCTCATCCACACATTGTAAAAGAGGAGTCTTTAATAAGTCAATTTCTCTCTTTCTCCTCTCAAATTTCCATCCTCCCTCCTCTCTCTCCCAAGTCTGGAATTTTATCTCCTCTCGCAAGCTTCCAAGATGCCATTTTTGCTCCCACAAGGAAGAAGGAAGAACTAGCACACAAGGTAACCACTTAAGCTCTCAAATCTTCACCTTTTCTTAAGTCTTGCAACTTCTACTACCTCTTTAATGGTTGATTTCCTTGATCAAAGCCCTCTTTTTGAAGATGAAAAGTTAGGGTTTCAAGGTACGAAAATGGAAAAGAGAAGGCTTTTGAAGGTAGTAAATGGTTGCAAGTTCTTTCTTGAGTAGTAAAAGGTAGCTTGATGGTTGTTTTGGTTGTTGTTGGGTGTTGTTGTTGGGATTTTGGAAACCCTAAGTATATGGGGAGGTTCTGTCCATTTGAGGTCTTGAGGGGGAAATATGTGTTTGATTTTTATGAAGCTTGAGTCATGATTTGGAAGAAGGAAAAGGCAAGAATACATGAGAAGAGTTGAAAACTCCAAACCCTCCCTTTTGTTCTGTTTTTTCAAAAATCTGTAAAAATTAGAGGGAGTGGGATTTTGATGATTCTAATTCTTCCAATGGATCTAAAATGATGTTTTGTGTAGGGTAAAGATAAGGAATAGATTTTAGAAGCTTAAGGAGCCATAAAACCAAGTTTTGGAACTTGTAGGGTTTTTGAAAAGTTAAAGGGAGTTTATTGCGTTTTTGCAAGTTTTGTTGCATCTTGATGGTTGAGTATTTACATGGATGTTATACCATGATCTTTAGGGATTTGAGACCCCCAAGAGCACACTTGGAAGTGATCCAAGAGAACTTGGAAGTTTAAGTAAAAAGGAAAGCAAAGTTAAAGGTAGCAAGACTACTAACTCTTCAAAGCTATTTTATGAACTTGTGTGAATGGTTCATTGTTTTATGATATGAGTTTGTGTTATGTGTATGGTATGTGACTTTGATTTCTATGGCCATATGCATGTTAATGTAATGTTTGAACATGTCACATGTATCTTGCTCATACACAATGTCCTTGCTTGTGTAGATTTTTGTGAAATGATGGAAGATGTGTATATGCTTAAAGTTTAAGTTAAGCATTTGTTGGTATGTAAATATGGTAAAAGTATGTGGATGCATGCATAACACTATGTAAATAAAATAGACAAGATAATCATGCAATAAAAGGGATACACAAGTCAAAAGAGGTTTCCTAAGATTTTATAAGAAAAATCAAGTTTTCAAGTCAAGATGGGTTCCAAAGGCCCTGAAAATGGATCTGTTTCACGTAGCAATGAAAAATAGCAAAAGGGCTCCAATTGAACTGAAACTTTCCAGTCAGAAAATATACATCCTAAGCTTTAAAATGATATGAATTTTGTGAAATGTGGATGTGTATAGTAAGAGTTATGATTTTCCAAAGTTAAGGAAAAAATCTGAAAAAACTGGAAGTGACCATTGGAGCAGTGCACGTTTTCGGAATAAACTGATTCAAATGGGCAAGAACTGGAACAAGTGAGTATTTTTACCCTATAGATCACTTAATAAGCTAAATTTATAAATTGGAACCACTCAGTTTCGATTTTTCTAGAATTAATTATAATTTTTCAATGTTGGGCCAGAAATCTGGAAAATGGGACAGTGAACAGTAACAGCGTTTTTGAAGAAAAAGAAAAATTTTCATGTTCACTAAAAATGCCAATTTGAGTTATCCAAAGCCCAATAGTGGTTCTAAAGTGATCTAATATGAGGAAATATGGGGAAAATAGGAGGTGTTACAATAGGGAAGACTGTTGAGGCATGTTTAATCCCCCCCACAAACCAGTAATAACGGGATAGGAAAAACTTCATGAAGGCACTTCACATCGGTACGTAACATGGACGTTTATAATTTATAATGAGAAAGGATTTGACAAACAACAGTGAAAATGGAATAGCGTGTATATTGCTCTGATAAAAATGCAATATATATTACAGGCCACAGATGGTAACGGAATATTCAAGAGAGATATTTACACGTAATGGAGGGGACCACTATTATGCAGGAGGCACACTAGGCGTAACAAACCAGGGGACCATTGTGTAACTAACTATTTTTAATACACATCAATTATTTCCTCTAACATCCCCCCTCAAACGAGAGGGTGTGACACACAGCCCGAATTTGTTCCTGAATTGAATGAAATTGGTGTGAGACAAGGCCTTGGTGAAACAGTCAGCTGGTTGAAGATGAGAAGGAATATATTTAACAGCAAGAAAATGATGAAACACCAGATCATGGATGAAATGAACATCAATCTCGATATGCTTGCTTCGTGTATGATGTATTGGATTTGCTGCTAGAGCATTAGCACTTATGTTGTCACACAATATGATAGAAGGCTAGTGTACTGCAAGACCAAGTTCTGATAATAAGGAGGATAACCATTTCATCAACTCCATCGGCAAGGGCTCTATACTCAGATTTTGTGCTGGACCTGGAGACCATCTTTTGCTTTCGAGAGAACCAGGATATAAGAGTGTTTCCTATATAAACACAGCATCCTTCCATAGACTTTCGGTCATCATGATCAGCTACCCAATCTGCATCTATGAAAGCTATCAACTTGAGTTTATGTACTGGATGAAGATGCAAACCATAGTGATAAGTTCCCTTTAAATACCAAAGAACTCTCTTTACGCCTTGAAAGTGAATGTTAGTAGGGTTGCTGAGAAATTGACTCAATTTGTTCACTGAATAAGCAATATTTGGTCTGGTGGTTGTCAAGTATTGGAGAGATCCAATTGCATATCTGTAAAGTGAGGGATCTGTCATAGGTTCTCCATCCATTATAGAGAAAAAGCATCCAGCTACCATTGGCGTGGGTGCAGGAGCACAATCAAGCATATTGAATTTGTGTAACAGCTCTAATGTGTATTTGCCTTGATTAAGAAAGAAACCAAAAGCATTTCTATGTATTTCAAGCCCAAGAAAATAATAAACTGGTCCAATATCTTTAAGAGAGAACATATTGTTTAACTTCTGTATGAAACAATGAATATACCTTGGATTATTACCTGTTACCAAGATGTCATCTACATAAATCAATATGAACACAGTTAGCTTTCTGGTACGAAGGTAAAATAAAGAAGTATCACTCTTGGCATTTTGAAAACCCCATTGCAATAGAGTAAACTTGAGTCTATCAAACCATGCTCTTGGGGCCTGCTTCAAGCCATATATCGCCTTAACTAATTTACACACATGATTAGGATAACAAGAGTCTATGAATCCCTCAGGTTGCTGCATAAAAACACTTTCATTGAGATTACCATTTAGAAATGCATTGTTTACATCTAATTGCCTAACTTCCCAATGAAAAGTAACAGTAATAGTTAGGGCAATTCTGATGGTAACTGGCTTAACAACAGGGCTGAAAGTCTCACCATAATCTAAGCCAGGCGATTGCTGAAATCCTTTTGCTACAAGGCGTGCCTTGGGCTTGAGAAGCAACCCATCTGCTTTGAACTTATTTTTAAAAACCCATCTATAATCAACAACAGAATGTGCTTGGTTTCTGGGAACTAAAAACCATGTGTTGTTCTTCTTCAAAGCTTCATATTCAACAACCATTGCTTGTCTCCAATAAGATGAGGATAAAGCCTCTCGGGTGCTCTTGGGTTCAGCAAAGCAGCGAAGAGATAGTGGATCTTCTGATTGGAGCAGACCAACAAAAGGATACCGAGGTATCTTGGACATTGTTTGCATGGGATGTCGATTTTTGGGCGAAGAATTTTGTTCTGTAGATGGCGATGCTGATAGAGAGACTGTCGGATTAGCTTCATTTTGCAAAACCAGATTATGAGGCTCAGCAACAGAGTCATTGACACTTGCTGGTACAATCTGTGAAGAAAAGTTACTGGTGGTGCTGTCTGCTATGGAACTGATAATGGTAATTGACTGAGAGGGCACAGCAGCAACAGGAGGACTATTAGTTAATCTGTCTGAAATGAGCAAAGGCATAGTTGCTTCACATTCCATCAATGATTATCCCTTTCTGTTAAGAAAACCTATTACAAAGGGAAAAGTTGATACATCAAATACAACATGACGAGAGACATATATTTGGCCTGTAGAACTTAAAAACTTAGATCCTTTGTGTTGAGGAGCTGGACCAAGGTAGACACATTTTTTACTATGAAATTGAAACTTATGGGAATTATATGGTTTGAGACAAGGGTAACAAGCACAACCAAAGGGTTAAAGTTCCATATACTTAGGCTCAACATGAAACAAATGAGACAAGGGTGTGGAACCATTCAACATTGCTGTAGGAAGTCTATTAATGAGATACATAGCAACTTGAAAAGCATCTACCCAGTATGTAAGAGGCATGTGAGCTTGAGCTAAGAGAGTAAGGCCCATTTCAACTATATGTTTATGTTTTCTCTGGGCCCTTTCATTCTGTGTAGAGGTATAAGGACAGGTATATCTCATGACAATGCCAACAGCCTGAGTCACAGGAATGAAAGGTTTGTATTCTGTTCCATTGTCACATTGAATCATTTTAACTCTTGCACTAAACTGATTTTCAACTTGAGAACGAAACACATTAAAGGCATGCATTGCTCCATTCTTGTGCTTTAAAGGATAAAACCATGTGTATCGACTAAAATCATCAATGAAGTGGATATAGAATATGTGACCACCATGAGACTGAATGGGGGAAAGACCTCAAATATCTGTATGAATAAGCTCAAGAGGAGCAGTGGTGTGAGACAATGAAGATGGAAAAGGTAAGTACTTAGACTTACCTAACTGACAAGCCTTACAAACAAACTTCTCATTAAAAACAACTTGTTCATTACATTGTCTTAAAATTTGTTTTAACACACGGTCACTAAGATGGCCTAATTTATAATGCCATTGTAGGTAGTCATTATTATCAGCATTGGTAGATTCAAAAACAACAGCAGCAACATAAGCTCGAGGACGTTCAACTCTATGCATGGGATAAATCCCTTGTCTTGCTTTCCCTTCCATCAGTGTGATGCCTCTCACTTTGTCCTTCACAGTGCAACGATTGTCAGAAAAACATATATCAACAGAATTATCCTCAGCCAATCTATGAACACTGAGTAAGTTTTTAGCAGCAAAAGGCACAACAAGCACATCATTTAAATGAATATTGGACTAAGATAGATATTTTGACCCTATACCATGAATCCGGGCTTGTTCACCAGTGCAAGTGGACAGAAAAGACTTACCTACCGGTGAAACTTGGTCCAGTTAACTTACATCAGGGGTAACATAATAGTTTGCTCTACTATCCATGTACTAGGCAGAGTCCATTACCATGTGAGGTCCAGCATATAGTGCTTGAGGAGATGAACCACCATGATCTCAATTGAAACTGGAGGGAGCCCTGAAGGAATGCTCTAGGCGTTGATAACACTGGCTGAATGTATGACCAAGTCTATCACAAAAAGTGCAGTAGGGATGATTATTGTTGCCCGACAAATTGCTATAAGATGAGTTACCATAAGAGAGATGTGTGCCACCACTTTAACTTCCTCGACGACCCCTAACACGATATCCTCTGAATCCTCTGTTTCCACGCCAAAAGGCAGAAGCACGATGTGTCTCGCTTGCTCTGCGAGAATGAGAATCATAATGTTCACGCTGAGCAACATTAACAGTGGATTGAATGGATAACGATGAGAGCTGTTGCAGCTGCTCCAAACGACTTTCAAAGGACAATAGGGAAGCTTGAGCTTCAATCTAAGTGAGATTGTTATGGTCCAAGAGCTTGACAACAATGGTGTTATAATCCGCATCTAATCCATTAAGAGTGTGCATAATCAACTCATCTGTAGTAACAGGTGCTCCGGTAAGAGCCAGTTGGTCTGAGATGTTCTTCATCTTGTTGAGATATTCTTTCATCTTCATGCTATTCTTTCGAGTAGAATGCAGTTCTGACTTGTAAACCATGATTCGTGCCTTTATGGAAGCACATGTACGATCTTTGGCACCAACCTAGAGATCACGAGTAGTCCGACAATGCAGCAACTAAGCTCCGACTTCTTGAGACATAGTATTTCGGAGCCATCCCACGAGCATACGATCAGTGGAGAACCACTCTTCATAAGTTGGATTTGAAACTATCCCTGCATCTCCAAGGTGTACCTGTTCGGAACAACTCCAGTGCCATTGATGTGAGAATCCAGCCTGTTACCTTCTATTAGGGGGAGCACCACAGATTCCCAAAGCAAAAAATTCGTGCGATCGAGTTTAATGGTTGATGTTTGACTGAATGAGCAAAACAGGGAATAACCTTTATTGGTTGAAGATTGCAATGTATCAGAGGATGTCGCTGATGGAGACTGGTCAGTGGAAGAGGATGACATCTTTGCTCTGATACCAAGAAAGGATTTGACAAACAACAGTGAAAATGGAAAAGCGTGTATATTGCTTTGATGAAAATGCAATATATATTACTGGCCACAGATGCTAACGGAATATTCAAGAGAGATATTTACACGTAATGGAGGGGACTACTATTATGCAAGAGGCACACTAGGTGTAACAAACTAGGGGACCACTGTGTAACTAACTATTTTTAATACACATTAATTATTTCCTTTAACATAATGGATGGATGAAGGCACTGAGAGAGTTGGAAGAAGAACGAGAGCTTGTGAAATTGCTAAAGATAGAGTGTGAGGAGATAAGATGAAGTTTCATGAGACAAGTGAAAAGGAAGGAACAAGAGTTAGTCAATGCCGTTGATGCTGCTGCTACTGCTGAGGTATTTGTTAATTGTCTCCCTCTCTCTGTTTTTTATTTAAAAAGAAGCAGAAATTATCATGTGTAGTACTATTTATAAGTCATTTCCAATATGTTTCACACAAATAAAAAGAGAGCAATGAATTTCATTACATTTTTCTTAAAATTCAACAATTTTCCAACTTTATCCATATTTAATAAACATTATATATAGGGTGAATTACCCTCAAGTCCCAAGGAAGAGGGTTTTTTTTAGAAAATGGTACCAAACAATCTCATATTTGCTCTCAGGTCCTAGGGGACCTTTTTGTCATAGATTGTTGATGTGAAAAGTCAGGAATGCCCCTAATGGTAATACATTTGCAAGCAGAGGGAAATTGAATGCATTTGACCTATCCAGTTGTATTACAGTTGTCTTCCTTGTTTACTGTGTGTATTACACTCGTGCCGCTGCTCTGTGGAAACTTTGTGCCTATCGTCCCATCTATTGAACGTTGGTCCATTGATGCGACGGACATGAGTTCTATCAGTGCTGGCTTCTCCATACTCCTCAACGTGAGTAATGTCAATATTAAAGCAAAACAGAATAAAACATGATAACAAGATTGTATGAGGTTTCTCTGATGTTCCATGTCGGAGTAAACAAAACAGCATAAACTTGGCACATTTAATAGCAAACTGGTAGGGAATAAACCTGAAGCATGTCCTTAAAATTTGCTGCCGTTCCATCTCGATTTAAAGTAGGGCATGAATCCATTACTCACGAGTCTGTAACTGTGCCAAGGTGGAAGTCATTATACATTTTCTGTTGCCAAAACAGTTCGAACAAGATGGTGTGAGGTTTTGAGTTTGAGGAATTCATAATTTGTGCCCTGAGGATATGAACTAGAACGAACATCATTGATAAGGGGTTTCAATTTTGGACCTTTTTATATTGGCTTGTTTGAAGTGCGCATTTGTGAGAATTGGCTGTTAAATTGCTTTAAAGCCCTGGCTGTTAAATTTAATCACAGACTGAACGTGTTAACCTAATGAGAGAATTGGAACAAGAGAAAATGCTAAGGCTTCAACTAGCAAGATGAGGGGTTACAGATAGCGAAGAGGAACGCTGAAAAGCTTAAGTCCAGAGTTAGCCAATGCCCGCAAAAATGTTGAGTATGTTGAGGTACGTACTACTGACTGGCTGCAATGATGTTGGTATTTTTCTTAATTTTGAAACATCTATCTATCATTTAAAGACAAATGAAATTGATGAAGTTATTTTAGGAGTTGGAAGACGCGTAAGAAACCTTTAGTTTTAAAATACTATTATCTCCGATTCCTAATTTATAACTCAATTGAATTTATTTTAAAAAAATTAAAAAATAAATAAATTACTTAATTATAACATATGTTACATGGTAGCTTGGAGAAAAATGGTAAATAAAGCCAATTGGATTTTGTATTAAAAACAGGCGGTAATACTTAGATACCACTAAATGAAATTGCCAAAGCACATTAGTACATTTGAAGGATACAATTAGAATAAAAAGGGTATCTCAAGATGATGAAAGTCCTTTTAAGTATTAACTTGGTCTCACCCAAGTTCCCAACCACACTTGAGAATAATTTTGATCAGATTTGATCTATAAAAGCTTATATGATTTCAAAGGAAATTTTTAATTATTGTTTATTTTCTACAACTTCTACCAAAATAAATATTTCATCTGAGAGGACAGGATTTTATAATTCATACCGTGAATTGGTAACTTGATTGTTCAGAATGGATGAAGGCAGTCTAGAGAGTTGGGAGAAGAGCAGGAGCTTTTGAGATTGCTAAAGTTGGAATGTGAGGAGATGAGACAAAGTTTCATTAGACAAATGGAAAAGAAGGAACAAGAGTTAGCTACTGCCTTTAATAATGCTGCAGCTGCAGAGGTATTAATTAATTTTGTCTCCATATCCTTTAAAAATCCTACCCTATTATATTTCATATAAACCTCTCTAATTTTGTCCTTGTGAAATAGGCCATGACTTCTTGAACATGACTCGATTTTTTTTTTTTTTTGGTTTCCCGTCCGGTATCCGGAGCTTCACCCCGACTAATCTAGACCCGACCCGCATCGTGCACCTGAAAATGGTGGGTAAGTCTCCCAACGGTGGCTACTGCATACACAAAGACTCGAACTCGAGACCTTGCTTAAGCTGGAACAATAAACCGCTTACCACTTGATCCAACCAACTATTGGTAACATGAATCGATTTTGAGTTTGTGTAAATACAGAAAATACATTTGGGAAAGTTACTTCTAGTTAGGCCCAACAATACTTGAGAATGACAGAGTCATATAGCCATTGAAAAAAAAAAAAAGCTTCTAAATGTTTATCTATTCATTTGTTCATTTATAATTGGCTTAACATACCTATTTTCGCATAATCATAGATTTGCGAATCTCTCATTCTCAATTAACTATTTTCACATCTTGTCCTGGTTCATCATCCTTCAGGCAAAACACTCTGATCTTGAGAGGGAAGTCAACTTATTAGATGATAAGGTAACTTTCCCTTCTATCTTGCTCAATACACTAAGCATTAGTTCTTTCTCACTTTTTTTGGCTGACGAGGATGGCACAGATGTCGAGTTTGGGTTTGGAAATTTCTGAATCTATCTGAATTCTAAAGCATAAACCTCTAGTAATGTAACAACAAATTGTTGAATAGAAAAGAAAAGCAACAGATATATGCTAAATCACATAGGGAAGAAAATGACACCCAGCCAACCTTATAGATTGTTTCTACTATTTCATTAACGAAAATTAACCATTTAGATTATTTTATCTTAGAATTTTTTATGGGGTTTAATTTTTCCTTGAAAATATTAAAAAAAATGAGCAAAGTTTAATAAATATTAAGGACTGATCAATTAGTTTATTTTTTTAAAAAAATCAAGAATGCTACTTTTTTTAAGACATGTATTCTCCTATTATAGGTAATTCTGTTTGATGTACTGTCAGATATTATATATGAGCACCTCTTTCAGATTTGAATCTTGATTCATTATGTTATTAGGGATATTAACCCCTTTAACTATATCTATTTCCCCAATGATACCATTCCACCTTCTCATTGGTGCTTTCAAATTTGAGTGGCCAATGGTGAATAATACCAATAAGGCCAGAGATTTAAACTAGACAAAATTATGATAAAATTAATGGAGGAGTATATTATGTGAGAGCTACATCAGCATCTAGTATCATCTTTTTTCATACAATTAACAAAATTATGTGTATAAGAACCATTCGTATGATTAAGAAAATGATAAAAAAAATATAAAAAGTTACTTTAAAATTAGATGGGATTATAAGACTTATATGTTAATTTTTCTGAGTTAAAAATTATAAGAAATTTAGTTAGAGAGCGCACATCCCTCATGGACACACATTAATCTACCCAGCATTTGGTTATTCATATAGCTGCATTAGTCTAAAATACGAATTCGAAGGTACTCTGACCAAACGAGCTCTTACACAGTTTAGATGGATAATCTCTTATTAGAATGGTGTCCCCTGAGGTCATAATAACATTGATGACTCAATGATTAGATTTTTAGATGCAGTCGTACATAACTCCCCTGGAATAACCCAAATCAAGTGATAAAGATGGGAAAATGTGGAATTTAATAACTAAAATTCAAACGTTGACGAAGATTTGATATAAACAAATTCAAATGCTTTTAGTCTAATAATCTTATCCAGCCTCATGTATGTATAGTTGCTTCATTCATCATCACCGAACATTGTAATCACTGACTTCACCTCCTCTTAATTAATCACAAATTGTAACATTGTACGTACACACCTCGGCTACTTTTATTAGTTTGACGTTGACAAATACATAAATTAACATGAATATGAATTTTGATGACTTTTTTAATTTGTATCCTTTCTTCTCTTTTGAATTTATTTTTGGTTGAAGGAGAAAATCCATTCACGGTGAATTTTCTCATGCACATCTAACACCGTAAAGTTTTCTCAATTGCAAAAGTACATATATAGAAGTTATAAAATAGTGTGAAAATATCAAAGTCGTTAATTCAACCAATGTCCATGGTTTAACAAATATGTCAATCAAGAAAATGGTGTAAAAATATGCATAGCACTTCAAAATGGTACAAAAATATCAATTTTGATTGTTCAACAAATATATCGATCGTTTAACAAACATGTCAATAAAAAAATGGTGCAAAAATACTCATGGTAGTTATAGAATGATCCAAAATTGTTAAGGCCATTAAATCAACCAACGTTGATCATTTAACAAAAACAGTCACCAAACCCATTACTCACGTTTTTGCTCCCAATAATACCATCCCACACCCCGGAGTCTTCTGCACCACACAATGGTGCATTAGTCAAATCTATTTTGTATCATGCAGGAACTTTCATGTATTGTTCTCAATGTCAATGCAGAATTGGTCTTCCACAATAAAATAACCTTTGTCTCACTAAAACATATATATATATTAATTACTCATAGGCGGCATATCATGTTTGTATATATAAATAATCTACAGAAGAGCCCTTTGTCTTCAAGCTTCTTTGTCCCCCCCCCCCCCCCCCAAAAAAAAAGAAAGTGATGATGGTGGTGGGGCTGAAGAAGCTGCTCTTTCTCATTAGTCTTCTTTTGGCTGCAGCCATGGCAGCAACTGAAGCTCAGTCCCTCGCAGGCTGTCCCGAAAGATGTGGTGATGTGGATATTCCATATCCTTTTGGAGTGGGGACACAACCTGGTACTTCTCTAAACTGTTTCTTGGATCATTCGTTCAATCTCAATTGCGTCAACAACAACAACAACATCCTCCACTGCTACGTTATACTTCAACAACTACACAGTTTCCAACATATCCCTACAACAAAGTCAAATTGAAATCTCCATGACTGTCTCCCAGGCTTGTTCTAATCGATTAGGTAAAGTTATTTCTCTTTACACCGAACCCTTCATCGTTTCCAGCACCCAAAACAAGTTCCTAAGTGTTGGTTGTGACGCCTTAGGCATAATCAGTTTCTCGAGCAACTTCACTTATTACAGTGGCTGTGTTGCTTTATGTGACAAGCCTCCTCCAAAAGAGATTAACGATGAGACTTGTGGTGGGACTGGGTGTTGCCAAGTGGATATTCCAAAAGGAATGAACAATATCAGTTTTATAGCAACTAATGTCACCAATTATACTAGCGTATCGGCTTTCAACAACTGTACGGCTGCTTTTATTGCAAAGAATGGTTGGTTTGGTTTCTCTCCGGATTACCTAGGACACTTTCCTTTTGATAGGGCTCCACTTGTGTTAGATTGGAGTGTTTCGAATGTTACTTGTCATACTGCTCCCAGTAATGTAGAAGAATATGCTTGCAAATCCAACACAGTGTGTGTGGATTCCAGTGATGGAACTGGGTATACTTGCAAATGTAAACCTGGCTTTGAGGGAAATCCATACCACCCGGATGGATGTCAAGGTTCTTTCTTTTTCAATCAGTGATTAAATATACTAGATGGATATAGTACATATACATTTACAAGTCTTACATCAAGAAGGTATGCCTTGAAAAAGGAGTCTCGTAAAGACTTGACTCGCGTTATTAGATTTTGGAGGGTGGCTCTCCCAAGAACGTATGTGTGCATATAGGGATCTCTATTTCTTTTTTTTTTTCGGTTTCAATATACAATTTTAATCATAATTTATTGTTCTGTAGATTATTATTTACTTGGAATTCTCATTAGAATATATACATATATTAAATAGGGATAAATTTGGAAAACCAATCCGGTTTAAAGCTTATTTATTCCAATGAAACATGTTAAAAATGCCTTTATAAGTAGGATTAGAAGAGTACCTTTATTATTAGAAGCAATATTGTTCAAAGCATAATTGGTCAATACTAAATTTGGGTACCTCGTTAATTAGAAACTCAAATATCAGTTCACTACATTACAAGGGACTAGTTTCTTCCTCTAAATATCACTCATCTTGGTTTGGTTACTCCCTTCATTTTTTTTATAATTAAACTCCCTCTGTTTCTTTCTACAAGACAATTGCTTCACTTATGCATACCCATAAAACAACCATAACTAGTTTATATTTTTTTTAAACAACGTCCACTTCCACCCTCAATTAACACTCTTCATTTTCCAATGAGCGCCAAGCCTTTTTTATTTATTGATCAAGAGCATTTTAATAACACATTAATTGATCGCACTTAATATTTTGTAAATTATCTTGTATGTAAGAATATACATAACATATTTCAAATTTTTATCTTGTGATTTAGGAAGGAGAGTGAATGTTTATTATAATAATGTTTTCTTAATTGATTTTATTAGATGTTGACGAGTGTAGCAGACAGAATAACTGCAGTATGCCAAAACAATGCCGCAATTTGTATAGTACCTACCGTTGCTCTTGCCCAACAGGATACAAAGGTGACGGCTATACTAATGGAACAGGCTGCAGTCTGGACACTACTCGATCTAATCGTCAATAGCAAATTCTTATAATTGCATTGAGTGAGTGTTTGTTTGTTTGTGTGTGTGTTGTTTCAATTTTTTAGTTTTATTAACATGAAGGGGCATTTTTTTTCTTTGTTCAATAACAGGAATGATTATTTATTATAGGTAGCTTATTAAATTGTGAAAGGATTCTAAAAGCCCTTTATATTAGAAATGCCACGTAATCTCCGTCTGTTAAATATTTGATCTCTATCCCATTGGACAATATTAATTTTCTTCCCATATTCAACGCACAATTCTTTTAGTTAATTAATGGGTGTTTCATTATAGATATTGGAGGTGATAATTTGAAAAGAATAGACAATTATAGTCTTGACAAATGTTTAGGATCAAAATTCAAAACCTATTACTCACTCAAAATCATATGTTGGACTCCATTGCTTGCAGGTATTAGTGTAGCTTTGTTGATTGTCATCACATTGATCTCAACACTATGTTGGGCTCATAAGAAAAGAACTCTGAAACAACTTAGACAGAGAAACTTTGAGCAAAATGGAGGATACATG
>JANTPZ010105989.1:0-14935 GCA_025593235.1 Vachellia pachyceras
AGACACAAAGGTGACTGGATAGAAGAAATGAGGGGAAATCTGAGTTTAGTGTCCACTGTTATAGCCACCATAACATTTCAATCATTAATAAACCCACCCGGTGGCTTCATTCAACAAGGTTTATCTCAAGGCTCACCCAATGAAGTCCTGAACTGTACAATTCTTTATGACAACAAGTCCTATTGTCCTGGGGAAGCAGTCTCATCTTTTGGTTCCCAAAATCTGTTTTTGCGGTATGCAATTTACAATACCATCTCTTTCATTTCATCGCTTAGTGTCACCCTCTTGCTTGTAAGTGGAGTTCCTATGAAGAACAAGGCTTTCATATGGCTTCTATCCATAGGAATGTGTATCACTCTCACAACCCTAGCCCTTGCCTACTTCTTTGCCCTCCGAATGGTGATGCCAGATCATTTTTGGCATAATAAAGCAGTTAATTTGATCACCTTTTCAGCTTCAATTTTGACCTGGGTTGGATTGCTTCTGGTGATTCTAGTGTTAATCACTCTGCGCCTTATAATTTGGATGGTGAAGAAATGTGCAAGAGTAATCAAAAAGCTGTTGACATGTGGGATTTAGGGAAAGTTGATCGTGTTTCTTTTTATATCAAACTTCTAATAATGTTATTGTCTGACCTATCACAAGTTGCATATGAGTTGCTTTTAGGACTATAATCGATGTTATGTTAGAGTTGTATTTTGTAAGATTTTTCTGTTTTGAGTTGATACTTTGTAATAAAATTATTTAGATACTTTAATTGTTTTCTTTTAAAAAATGGCTTTTAGAGAGAAGACCACCATTAGGCCTGTAGTTTACACAGTCAGTGAGAGTGCATTTTTATCTATTTCAAGTGTCTATATGAATCCTAAAGGCCATATGGTGCAGGGATTCCAATAAAAACATACATTTTATCACTGATTTTTTTACTAGGAAAAAAGGGTCATCATCATTATCAGATGAATTGAAAGAAGTGACAAACATTTAATGACAGATTGAATATTATATTAGGCCATTCAGTATATAACTTTCTTCTGTTAAAAAAAAGTATATAACTTCCTTTATTTTGAGCATATACTTGAAAAATTTAATAATTGTTATCTCTGTAAATCTACATATTAAAGTTTTCTCTCTAATTAAGAAGTGTTTGTGTAGAACTCATGTTTTTGAAGGTTGGCATCAAGATAGGGAAGAAAGGAATTGATAACACTCATCCACACCAACCATCGGAAACAAGTCCCAATAATGTTGGAAGAGAAATAGTTTCACAAAGATTTTAGAATAAACAGGAATTAGATTTGATAAGGATGATTTGGTAGCAAGTATGAGAGGAAATCTGAGTCTTGTGATCAACCATAAACTTTCAAGCTATAAATATTATATTAATTCATTCGGCTTCTGAAGAAATGTGTCAGGATTGTCAAGAAGATCTCTATATAAACAACCAAGGAAGCAAATAAACAAATAAACGAAGATGACTATTGTTTGCACAGCAAGTTGTCTATTATCTACTTGAAATATAACGATCATTTTTTCAATTATTAGTTGAAATTCACATAAGTACCTAATTTATTTTTCATCATTAACTGGAGTTGCAGGCGCTAGCTAGCTAGCTAGCCATTTATAGTTCAGGTTACTTGGATGAATTGGAGGAAGTTACTACAAAGGACAAACTTCACAAATCACATATTATAATTCATACATGACCTATATATACAAGTAGCCGGCTGACCTTTCCGGCAAAAACTTGACCTATCTTGACCAATCTCATTGGTCCCGTTAATTGTGCAGAGCTTTTGTAAACCTATCTTTATGAGGAGGGTATAAACGAGTCAATGAAGCCATATATATGGACGCAAGCGAGATGATGAGAACTTCAAGTGATGGTGACAAAATGAGAGATCTTTATGAGGCATCGCTTAAAGGGGACGTATCCATTTTGAACTCATTGTTGCAGAAAACCCCAATAATCCTTTTCAACATTTCAAGAAGTGCCTTCACTGAAACTTCATTACACATATCAGCATTGCTAGGTCATGTTGAATTTACAAGGGCCCTTCTTATCCACAGCCCTAAACTCGCCACTGAGTTGGACTCAGGTCGAAGCACAGCCCTCCATTTGGCTTCTGCAGAAGGTCACGTCCACATTGTGAAGGAGTTGCTTCAAGTTTTTGCCGACGCATGTTTGGTTCGTGATGAAGAAAGTAGAATACCTCTGCACTATGCAGATTTGAGAGGGCGAATAGAAGTTGTGAGAGAATTGGTCGAAGCCTAACCAGAATCTCTGAGTTATCGTGTTAATGCGGAAACTGTTTTCGACTTGTGCGTAAAGCACAACCATTTGGAGACCCTTCAAGATTTGGTGGATTTGTAGCTTGCCCTAACCGGCGAGCTTATCAACTTCACCAACTCTAATGACTCCAGCAATACAGTTCTCCAGTTAGCTATTATTTTGAAGCGACTTGAGGTACGGATTATTAATTAACGCTTCCTGTTGTTGTAATACTTTTATATCGTGGCTTGTGTTGAATTACCCTTGGAAATTATTTTCCCTTTTGACTCTTGAAAGACATGTATATGCTTCGAAACCTTCAACTTTGAATCACAATGTAAGAAAAGTTTTCATGCGTCACTGACATCTATAGGACTAGCCCGCGACGGCGGATCAGGTCTCTTTGGCTAGATCTGTTTGTTTTCTCCCTTTTTTTGATATTTTTATAGGTACATGAGAAATAAAAAAAATATCGCACTTAAACCATATATAGTTCCTCAACGACGATAGGCCATGGAATGAGAACTTGATGTTCTTGTTCGCACGGGTACATGGAGTTTGATTACTCCTCCATCACCTTCGCAAAATATTATTGGGTGCAAATGGTTTTCGGATGAAATTCAAGGAGACAATACAATTGATTACTATAAAGCTCGACTTTTTGCTAGAGGCTTTCATCAAACTCTTGGTATTGATTTTCATGAGACTTTTTCTCCGGTTATTAAACATGTTACTGTTCACCAGCTTCCTGCTATTGCAATCTCTTCTTGTTGGACCATAAATCAGATTAATATTAAAAATGTCTTTCTTCATGGCACCTTAGAAGAGAACGTTTATGTAGATCAACCTCCTAGTTTTAAAATACTCCTCAGTATCTTGATTATGTTTGCAAACTTCATCGGTTGATTTATAGTTTGAAGCATGCACTAATGGGCAGAAAATGTGAACCAATAATTCTATAAGTGCACGGGCTGTATCAAGTAATAAAAAGTGAGTAAAGTATCGTTCTTACGAAAACTTGGTATCAACTAAGTTGAGAAATTATCTTATACTTCATTTAAGTTGAACGAAACATATAGATATAATAAAAATCTAACTAGAATAAATTCAATCCAAACTATAAATAAAGCTAAGGGTGATTCTAGATATTAGACAGCAACTTTGATTGTTATAGCTTCGATTACTTTTTAATGTCTAATTTCTCCCCTTAATTGCAATTAAGATTATATTTGCTAGTCTAAGATTCTTAATTATCTAAAAGGGTCTTCCGACTCATTAAAAGACATTCTAATTATGTTAACTAATCTCTAATTCCTTAAATAATTGTATAATTAGAGTAAATAAAGTGCAGACCTAATGTAACTATATAGGGTTGGTACGGATATTCATATCATACAAGCAAATTAAGTTACAATCTTACACAATTCAATTGAAGCTTTAATCTAAATTTCCTATCCCTAGACTCTTTTAGAGGCAAAACTTAATTATTAGAATTACACTTGTACCCTATATATTAATGCAGAATCCTAAAGAACACAGGGGGTTCTAATAAAAATATAAGTACTTTTCCTTGAATCTAACTTCCTTTTTTGGTTTGCTAGAAAGAAAGGGTGGTCATCAGAAAAACTGAAATTAGTCACAAACATTTAACGACAGATTAAGAATTGTAGTGGACCAATTAGGATATAACTTTCTTCTGTTTAAAAGTAGATAACTTTCTTAACTTTAAGCCTAAAAAAGTTTTAACTATTGTTAAGCATCTCTATATATTTACTAATTAATTAAAGATTTCTCTCTAATTAAGATGTATCTGTGTAGACCTCATTTTTTTACTATAATTTAGCACTTAACAATTTAGAGTTCTAGATAAACAAAAAATAATTTTAAGGGCTAAACACACTTGAAAAATATTTTAGGGTCTTGAATGAACCATAAAAATGATTTAAAATAATGGATGTAACTAAAAAAAATACTTCAGTGTGGCCATTTGATAAAACTCATGCACAATAGTTGTTGAAATAAGAGAATCTGACATTAAACAATCTTCTTATATAAATTTTAAGATTAAGATGTAATTTTAATAATAAAGTTTTTCATCATGAGCATCTAGCATAATTGAGCTTTCAACGATGCAAAAATAAATAAATATTTGAAAACGAATTAATTTTAATACTCCCGTTGACAAGCTAATACATCTGTTACATTTTTAATTGCGGGTCCCACTCTTTTATTTTATTGTTTTTCTCTTCTTTTTATTTTTGTTGTGGGTCCCACTCCTCCTCCTCCTTCCTTTGGTTCATCCTCCTCATCATCGGTTATGCTGACGCTGATGCCAAAACATGCGATGTTGGTAGCGGCGAGGATAGATCATCTTCAGGTTCGTCAGCGGGACAGAGCCAATTAGGAACTTCCACAACGTTGGTAAACTGCGACTCCTACACTCCTTGCATTTGATGTTGGTGTTACTTCTATATATTAGTACCCAGCTCCGAAGGATCGATAATAGATAGGGCTCCTCTCTGGAGTTTTTCTTCTTTTTTTTCATATCTTTAGTTTGATAGAAAATGTGGACTCTCTGTCTACGATAATATTCTGGATAATATTTCCTTTAAAACTTTAGAATTGATGAGCCTAGTTTATTTATTTTCCTAAAGAAAAATTGTTGCTAATCTAATCTTATGAAATTTTGTTTGAGACCTTATTTGTAAGCACTTATCTGTTGAGACCTTATTTGCAGGCACTTATGGTGGAAGGGGGAAAATGGCGAGTTAAGTCTGATATATTTATGCGACGAAGAGGATGAACAAGAGGAGGACGAGCATGATCTACAACAAAATTAAAGAAGAAAAGAAAAACAATGAAAATAAAAGAGTGGGAAGCTTTATTATTGAAATTGCACCTTAATCCGAAATTTTATTATCTCATCCAACCCCACAACAATAATATATGTGTGTGTGTGTAACAAACTGACATAAAATGAAAAAAAAAACACAAACAAACAACAAAAACAACTCATGCACGATACTGTTGTACATATTTGCCTGTTGCCGACAACACACAAGTCATTAATTGGAAAAAAACCACATATCAGTTGACTTCATCAACTTGTTAACTTACTGATAAACTTGCCACATTTCCCGTAAACCCAAACGAGAAAGAAAATTGTGTAAAACGCCACGATCGCATAAAGAAACAAAGCCCAGATAGCAATTGCAGCATCACTGATGATGCACAACGTTGTTGGAAGATGTTTTTGGACCATAGTTGTGACGGCAGTCTTATATGCAAATGCAAGAGACGAGGGGGTAGCAGACATGAACATAGATAGCATCCATATCGCAGCACTATTCTGCAATGGAACTCCACTTACAAGCAAGAGGGTTACACATAGTGACGCATAGAAAGAGATAGTAAGGCATTTTAAATATGACTGAAACCATAAGAGTGCTTCTCCAGGATCATACTGAGTTGATGGTGATAAGCTGATATGATCATGATACTGAGATGGTGATACGTTGATGTTATGATTATTACCTTGAGATGATGATGATGATGATGATGATGATGATGATGATGATGAGTTTTGTTGAATGAAGTCTGATGGTGGATTAATTGAAGCTTGAAAGGTTACAGTTGCTATGAAAATAGATGCTGCACTCAGATTCCCTCTCAACTGTACTAACCATTCACCACTATCTCCATCCTTCAACTTTTTCATAAACCATTTGAAAAAATTCTGAGAACAATTCCCAAGACCAATATGCATCGATGTTTCAGATTCTTCCATGTCGTTCTCTGCCCACATGAGTTTTATTTCATCGATTCTCCTGTCCTTTGGACTACGTTCGAGGATATCCTCGGCTGTAAGGCCTTCCCTGTTCTGCTTCTTTTTTTTTTTGTCTTAATTCTGGAATTGACAGCAGATACCTCACAACCTAATTGCACAAACATGTGGGCGGTACATTCGGATCAATGGGATTCGTGAATGCATTGTGTTCATGAATAATCATGTGGTTAATGTCAGAACTAGCCAATTGTTGTATATGTTACCATACAGTGTTAACTCAAGCTCCAACGAGAGCAAGAAAAAGGGCAAAATGCTGATGTCAAAATCCTAAGTGTTGACACAACATTCAACTCAACAATGGAGACAATCCTCACTTCAACTGGGAGTTAAAATAATAATTTTAGAATTATAATTAAATTTTAATCCAACAACCGTGTTACTTCACAAAATATTTTTCAAAAATTCTAAATTAGTAACTGCAACCAGAATAGCAAAATGAAATTAAAGAAGATAAAAATCAATGCTTAAGTAACTCTAAAATTCAAAATAATATAATTAAAGCTAGCAAGAGGTAATATGATCTAAGATTTCAAACTACCTTAGAAAACCACGAAGTATTAACTCTAAAACCAATTCAAATGTAAGCTAAAGTATACTTTTAGTCCTTTATGTTTGCGTCAGGTTTCACTTTAGTCATTTAAGTTTAAAAAGTGTACTTTTAGTCCCTCAAACTTAACACCGTTAGTCTCTCCTAACGGAAATTGCTCATCAAACTTAACGCTGTTATTTTATATACTTTTTTATTTTACACAATTTAAAATATCAAATTTATTATATTATTAAATTATAATTAAAATGTGAGTATGCTTTGTCAATGTTTTATTGCACAGTCATCGATTAAATTTGATGAGTCAGCATTTTCCGTTAAGAGAAACTAACGGCGTTAAGTTTGAGGGACTAAAAGTGCACTTTTTAAACTTAAAGGACTAAAGTGAAACCTGACGCAAACATAAAGGACTAAAAGTATAATTTAGCCTTCAAATGTGATACCACAACATTATAATTGAAATTAGGCTAAAGTTTACTTTTAATCCTTTATGTTTGCGTCAGGTTTCACTTTAATCCTTTAAGTTTAAAAAGTGCAGTTTTGTTCCTCAAACTTAACGCCGTTAGTCTCTCCTAACGGAAATTGCTGACTCATCAAACTTAACGCTGTTATTTTAGATACTTTTTTATTTTACAGAATTTAAAATATCAAATTTATTATATTATTTAATTATAATTAAAATATGAGTATGCTTTGTCAACGTTTTATTGCACAATTATCGATTAAATTTGATGAGTCAGCATTTTCCGTTAAGAGAAATTAACGGTGTTAAGTTTGAGGGACTGAAAATGCACCTTTTAAACATAAAGGACTAAAATGAAACATGACGCAAACATAAAGGACTAAAAGTATACTTTAACCTTGAAATTCAAGTTTTAATCAATCCAATATCCAATGTTAAACAATAATGCAACCATAATAATCTTCAAAATATAATTGAATTAAACAATTAAAATTGTTTCAATAATCATAAAACTTTTTTAAGACTTAGGATTTGTTAAATAATTATTGGATAGGGAACTAAAATGACTAAAACTCCGCTTTTAATACTAAATCGTTGAATTGGACAATTATAAAACTAGTTAAAGTTGCCATGAAAAATTCCAGAATAAACGCCAAGCCAATATCTTCTTCCACGGGTCTGCACAGCCACGGCGGTGGCTTCTGTGAGGTGGGGTGTACGAACTACGAAGTATGGTAAAGGCTGAACAAGGAGCTGATGGATGATGCTTCGGTGAGGTCTGGAACAGCTACCGAGCGATGGCGTGGATGGTGCTAAGGTGAGAGGGAGTGAGGTAGCGGCGTGTAGAGGCGAGAGATGAAGCTTCCTCCTGGTCCTCGAGGTAGCGTGTGGCGAGATGATGAATGATCCTCCAGATGGGATGAAGGAAAACCCCACTACCAGGCGGCGGCTTGTGTGTTGGGTGCTTGTGAGGTCTGTGAATGCGAATGAGGCGTGGTTGTGATGGTGGTTTTTTTTGGTTACCCGCTCGATTTTCGGAGCTTCGCCCCGACTAATCCGGACTCGACCCGCGTCGCCCACCCGGAAAAGGTGGGAAGGTCTCCCAACGGTGGCTGCTGCATTCACAAGGCTCGAACTCGAGACCTTGCTTAAGTTGGAATAAGCCGCTTACCACTTGATCCAACCAACCGTTGGTTTTTTAAAAGAGGGGTGCAACACGAGGACTTCCCAAGAAGTCACTCATCCTAGAACTACTCTCGCCCAAACACGCTTAACTGCAGAATTCTGATAGAACCCGATGCATTAGTGCTGGTATGATCGCTCCCTGTGGTAGTTTTGGATGGATGAAAATGGATGCTAAATGGCATCTGTCTGAAGGTATCCTCAATAATTGGAAGAAGACCAAGAAGAGTTAATGACATCCAAACACATTGCTGCGCCTCCGCTCCCTGATTTGGGATTTGGGCTAGCTCCACTTGGGCCCAAAAGAGAAACATAGGGCCCAAAAAATAAGAATCAAAATCACAAAAAGTGCTGATCATGTGGCTATATGTTCACTTTAGACAACAAATATTTGGCAATATTCCCTAAAATGGAACAAGTGTTTGATTAACAAGATTAATACTCCCTGCAGCCCTAAATATTAATATGTTTTTATTGAAGGGAAGTTTCAATGCATATGATTAAATATGGCATTTTAGAAAAATTAATATACATTTATTACATATAGCTAATGTCTTATATTATGCACCTATTTTATTTTAATAGAAATCAACCATGTATTAATACCAAATTAATCAAACAAATATGTCAAAACACGTGGACCACTCCCCCCCAATATATATATATATATATATATAACCCTCTTCTTTCAAATGAAGCCAAGTCAATGAGCACTCAATATGTTACAATGACATAAACTATTTTAACAAGTTTTCTTTAGTAAATGGACAATTAAATGTTATTTAAAGAAAACTTAGACTTGTTTTTTGATATTGTAGGATCCCAAAGTTTTGAAATGTTCACTAAGGATCTTAATTATTTGAAATCAAACATAACTTCTGGGAAGTAAAAACAAATAAGCTCTTACTGACATTTAAGGGGCAAAAAAGTCAACTAACCAAAACGTCCACGTTGACATGCAAACTAGAAAGCCCCCGTTTGGTACAATGGAATTGATTTTGATAGAAATGGAAATGAAAATGGAGATGGAGATGGAAGTGAAAATGGATATGGACATGGACTTTAAAATTACGTTTGGTATACCATGGAAATGAATATGGAATTCATGTTATTTTTTTTATAAATGTTGATTTTTTTTTTGGAAATGTAGCAAAAAATACTATTTTACACAATTGAGAATATTTTGGTCCAAAAAATTTAGGCTCTATAGAACCCAAATGAATTCCATAAGTTTGGGTATGGAGTTGAATTCCATAGATTTTGGTGGAATTGTAATTCCATCACACCAAACATGACTACATCATGGAATTGAATTCCAATTCCATCCTCTTATTTCCACCGTACCAAACGGGCCGTTAGAGTAAGAGGTAAATCCTATAAGTTGAGTTATACCATTTTTCAATCTCACTGACAAATCCAAGAGTTGATGATTTGGAGGACCTTCTATGTGAAAACATATATCCTTCCTGCAGCTTTTATATATTATTATTTACTGAATTCTGAAAAAAGAAAAAGAAAATTCACCTGGAGTTAGATAGCAAGCGTGAGGTGAAGTTCGAGTAAAAGTATTATAAAATAAAAATAAATAAATATTGGTGACATATTGATTTAGACATTTGTAAATATAAAAATCTCAATTGGATTATACTGATTGGGAGCGACATTCAACTCATTTTTCAGCATAACGTTATAGAACGTGACAAACTAATAATCATTAAAATTGATTTTTTGTTCAAACCTAGTTGTCATTTCTAAAAAATGCGTTTATTGCTTTTTTAACAACAATAGCAGTAATTATTCTTCTACGACGAACACACACAGCTGATTGTTCATTCACAATAATTGAAGTTTCTGAAGCTATTGAAATTTGGAAACTGGACACAACATGATGTTCTTCATGTAGTAGCAATTTTATTATCATCACATGCAACACACTGAAGGATTAAATATGCATAAATTTAATTATCTCTAATATATTCGCAATTCAAAAAAGTCAAAAAGTAAAACTGCTACAAATGTTGGGGCTGAAAGAGGCACTAAGCAAGCAATAATCCTTAAAAGCACAGATAGAAATCTGCCACATCCATTAATTCCTCTCCCCCAACTGCTTGACTTCAATAGCACCCAATAGTAAAAGCGAAATGAGATTAGCAACACTATGATCACAAGCAATCCCCTCCAGACCATATACAGTGATGCATCCTTCATGTTGGAAATTAATTTCTTCTGCAAAACATGGTATGGGGCTATAATATCGATGGCAGTAACGTATGCTGCTGCAAGTGATGTGAGAGCGATATATACGCCTACTGATAGGATCCATATCATAGCTCTATTCTTCATAGGAAATATTCCGCTCACAATCAAGAGGGCAACACTAAGTGATGAGAAAAAAGAGACAGTAACGTAAAACAAATAGCGCTCGAAATCAACGCCGAGATGAGAGGATGAAGCCGAAGCTTGTCCTGGACAATACGTGTGATTATCAGGAAGGATGGTGGTGCAGCTGAGGGGATCATAATTAGAAGAAGTGACATTGTTATTGAGGACTTGATTTGAAGAGTTGGTATTTCCAATAGATGATGGTGATAGTGATGATAAACCTTGTTGAATGAAGCCACCAGGTGGATTAATCAAAGCTTGAAATGTTATAGTTGCTATAACTGTAGACGCCAGACTCAGATTCTCCCTTATCTCCCACAGCCATGCATCCTCTTCCTTCCACCAATCTTTAAGACTCTTCAAACAAGGATACATTAATATACACTTAAACATCTTAATGCAACATCCATCACTGCCAGTTTCAAATCCTTTCTTTTCGGCCTTTGACAGCATGCGTTTTATTTCACAGAATCTGGAGTCTTTTGCTCTTTGTCGCAGGATATCGTTGGCCGTAAACCCTATTCTGTTCTCCATGTTTGCTGTTTCTCTTATTTCTGGAATTGACTGCAGATAGCTTACCACCTACATATATGTAACAGATTCAGTCAGCTATGATTTTTTTGGCCACAAAAAATGTCTGCTATGATTTCTGAATAATATAATTTTCTATTGTCCTCATAAATAAATCTTGCACTTGTTAATATGAGGACTAATAATTAGTTGTTGCATGTTAATATATACTCCAGCAGTCCTATACATTAAGTATATTCTATATTTTATTCAGCATCTTATAGGTTTGTTATAGGCTTTTTATTGGAAACTATGATGTAGGGATAGTTAGAGAAGATAGAAGCTAATATAATAGTGGGTTCAAAGGATAACATAATATTCAAATCTATTAATAAATCACACTGCAAGTAAATTGAAAAGGGAGAAAAACATGACCGTTATCACAATGGAGGAAAAGAGTGTGTGTGTGTGTGTGTGTGTGTGTAAAATACTATTGTACCTCAACACGTTTCAACATTATAGCTAAATGGAGAATGGTGTCCCCAACCGTATCAGGACGCGTAAAGATAGGAGGACGAGGCTGGCCTGCCTCAATATTAGCAGTGGCATAGTCCAATTTGACCAAAGTTTCGAGAGTCTCTAAATGGTTATATGTGACACACAGGTGAAAAACAGTGTTTTCTTCTCCATCACCAAGACGTAGAGAATCTGGCCTCGCCATGATCAGCTCTTGCACAACCTCAGTTCTGCCTCTCATGGCTGCATAGTGCAGAGGGATTCTTCCTTCTTTATCACGACTCAAGCATGGCTCATTTTTAACTCGAAGCAGCTCCTTCACAATGTCGATGTGACCCTCTGCAGAAGCCACGTGGAGGGCTGTTCTTCCACAAGAATCCTCTCTAACGGCGAGATTATCGCCGTCGTGATTGAGAAGGATCACTGTCAATTGAACATGACCCAGCATTGCTGATACGTGCAAGGGAGTTTGGGAGCGATCTGGAATGTTATTGGAAAGGAATGTTATTACGTCTCCCTGTAACAATTGATTCAAAGCTTCTGCATCGCCACGCCATGCCACCCGATAGAATTCACTCATTCTGCCGTCGTCTACTCCGTGAATGCCTTCCATCTCTCTCGGTAATTACATAATGATGCATCACTATATGATAACCTTTACACATATGTGTACACACTATCATGCACATGCTAGGGCTTTTCTGATATTACACAGACAATAACTTATAGCTCATTTTTATATAGAAGTAGGGGGGATAAGTTAATTTCGTTGTTAATAAAATAAAAAAAATATTACTTGACGAATGTCGTTCTTGCTTGGATTTTCAGGGCATGCGCTGGGGGAGAAAAACCTCTTCCTAATTTTAAATTATGAATTTTTTTTAGTTTTCATAGTTTGTTTTTTAACTTTTAAAAATTGTTTTTAGATAAGATAAAATTTCTCTTATATACTTAATCAATTCAATTGAAACCCTGTGGATCCACTCTTTTTTCTATTCAAAGATCAGCCTTTTGTTTTTTGTGTTTCCTTATGGAAAATTTTTGCACAAGAGATATCAAAGGGGCCGGCATTTTATCAAGAATACTCAAGATAAACATTTTGAATGGTTGATTCATGTCGAAAAGATAGATTTAACACAAACATCAACATCAGCCCTTCTTTTTATCTTTTTAAATAAAATGTAGTGATTTAATTACCATCCATCTACCCACTGGGTGAATAATAAATATAAGTGGCCCCAGAAAAAAGGCAAGGGCCATGCATATCTATCCCCTCATCGTACAGATGACCACAGGTAATAGAATCCAAGGAAGAAGGGGGGGGGGCTCAGCTTCTTGAAGAATTGGTCAACGATGAACAAAACGATCCATCTACCCACTGGCTGATCAATAAATATAAGTGGCCCAGAAAAAAGGCAAGGGCCCTGTATATCTATCCCCTCATCGTACAGATGACCACAGATAAATAATAATAGAATCCAAGGAAGAAGGGGAGGGGGCTTAGCTTGTGGAAGAATTGGTCAACTATGGCGTGCTTACTAACTTCATTTGCATCTCCATATACGTGCCTCTCACTTGCTAACCGACGGTATGTTGGTATTTTTCCGAGTGTCTTTTATTCGGCTGATTGATAGATAGATGATGTTGTAGCTGAAATGGTGCATATTTCATTCAGTGCATTTATTTCAGTAACAGATTTACCCGTTTATATTCTTCATGATTCTAAGACTGTCCCAAGAACTAGCGTTTGGTTTAGCAAGTATCAGCCTGATTTTTAGAACTTGCAATTTTTTTCATATTTGGGACTGGGTAAGTTTTAAGCAATTTAATTCAAGCCCAATCATGGTTATCGAATTGGGATACGAATCGTGAATCGGAAAATCTATTTTTTTGAATCGTGAATCGTATCGTATCGTGAATCGTAAGATTCATTATCATTTTTTAAAAATGACATAAATATAATTTTCACATAAAAAACATAAAATTTATATTTTATAAATTCATAAAAATTATGATTTGAAGAGTAAATAAATAATCTCTAAGTTCAATTGAAATCATTAAAATTCTAAAATTACTGTTGCTCTTCAAAATTCGAAATTAAAAAGGACTAAACTACTAAAGTACTAAACATAGAATTAATCACTATCGTTATCTCCTAGATCAATGTCACTATTCATCATCATCATCTTGCATTAACAATGCAACATCCTCTTCCTCCTCCTCTTCAACTTCAACATTTTCTTCATTGTTGCTCTCTTGTCCTACTATTGATTTTCCTTTGCTTTTAGCTTTGGCATTCAAGTTCCTTGGACCTAGAAAACAAAAGTTAATAAGTATGATGGTATAATTTTAAAGTTTAGACAAGAATAATCTAAAATTTAATTTCAAAAGAAATATTATACCTCTCTTCCTTTTCTTGCTTGGAGCACCCTCATCAAGAGTAAAACTTTCATGTATGTCCATCCATGACTCATCAATCGGTAAGCAAGGATCTTCCTTTTCAGTTATCCACTCATCATCAGATTCAATATCTGATAAACATATTGGATCATAAGTTTCTCCCTTCTCCTCTCTGCTCTTTTGTCTCATTTCAAGTTGGAGGTTATACTTGACAAACACAAGTGCATTTAACCTTTGTTGCTCTAACCGATTTCTTCGTTTAGTATGCACTTGATCAAAGGTGCTCCAATTTCTCTCACATCCGGTAGCACTACATGTGAGACTTAAAACTCTTATGGCTAACTTTTGTAACTCCTTACATTCTCCTCCATAACTATCCCACCAAAGAGCTATTGAAACAAATGCAACAATATTTTATAAATAATCCCTAAAATAAAGATGTATTTATAATAAAAAAATAAATTATGAAAATAATAGAGAAAATTACCAGGTTGCTTTTTGTCTCTGGTATCTATTGCCATGGTCCTTCCAAAAAGTCCCTTGGCAGATTTAAATGATTCAAGTTGATGATCAATTGTAATCCTTGTCCTTCTATCTGGAAACATTCTTTCAATGGTTTCATATAAACCATATAAAACTTCACTATCCGCATCAAATTTTTCGCCATAATGGAACCTGATAGAACAAGAAATAAGATACATTTTAACAACTATTTAAAGTGCATATACTTTAACAATAGCTATTTAAAGTGCATAAAACTTACTTAGGATTGAGATAATAGGCAGCTGCATGGAGAGGCCGATGTAGTTGTAAATTCCA